>VALG01005994.1:0-12508 GCA_009835305.1 Ipomoea purpurea
GGCCGAGAAGGGCCTGGGAGGTGGCGGGGCTCCCTACCGCGCCGCAACGTAACTCTTTTCATCACGTTTTTCGCGGGGGTACCGTTGGATGGGAACCCTGAAGAACATGCTTAACAGCTTTAACACGGTAATCGGAGGAGGCGCGAGGACGGATAGACAGGAGGGTATGAGACTCAACGGACACCAGTAAGAGGCCGAATGGGCGAACATAACGGTATCATGGAGGGGGCTTTCTGCTAGAACATAATCAACGGGCCGCAAACATGCGAGCTTTCGCCCACCGCGAGGTAGGTGGATCCCAAAGAGAGATAGGATGGTAGGTGCAGTTGAGCGAGTAGGCCAGACGCTAGGGCTCTAATGCCTTTTAGTATGGGTCCGAAGCAACGGATGACGATTGCGGCCTTCTAGGATTAGCAGGTAGAGTGCGGGGGGGTAAGGGGAATAAGCAGATAATGTGGTGGCAGTGGCAGAACATGCTCCGACAATAGCGAAGGAAGCGGAAATCAGCTGGAGACGGGTGGGGCGGCAAGGGGAGCTGGTCCATACGGTATGGATGTGGAGGGTGCGGGAGGGGGGTGCGGGGATGCCCATGAAGAGATTAGGTGCAAGGGGAGGAAGCTGCCCAATAGGTGTGCGGGAAGGGGGAGGTAGTATCGGGTGTGAAGATTCCCTGCATGGAAGTCGCACCTGTAGAGTGTTGGGGGCGGGAACCCTGCACCCAATAAGCGTCAGACTCCACTCCCATCATCAAATCATATAAACACATAATCAGTCGGCGGAAACCCTAAGGGGCGAAATCATCCGAGCTATACGAAAATATGGTCTTTGTTGAGACATGGTTACCTCTTAGCCTTAATTAATTCCTTGGCTATGAAGGATCTTTCTTTAAAGCTTTCTTGCTTTCTTGATTTCTCCTAGGGGAATTCTGCGGAAAATCTTGGGATGGTCGACGAGTTATTGTGATGGGAATTCTAGGGTGCCTCCCCTAAAGTCCATATATTCATAATACATTTAAGACTGCCTAACTTACGCCTGAATGATGAGTTCTACAATCTCGCTATTCCTTATCAGCTGAACGTTAGGCGACTGATGCTTCTGAGGCGATACAGGGCCCATGATCCAAATTGGACCCACCCATCCATAATTAAAAGTGAGATCTAATTCACATGTTGCAATAGTAATACAGGCCTACTCCTTCTATTCAATAGATACCACTAGGCGTCATAGATATCACCTAATTACGCGGATACCGCAAATACGTAATCCCAGGTTCTAGGCCTTATCTTTATCCTAATCGAGGCTTAGCTTCTAATATAGGCACAGGCGGTCCCAGGTTCGGCGATGACCTTATTAACTAATTAAAGGGGGGAACATAAATCAATAATTAAGGCCAAATCAATAATTTAATTATTATCTGGTAGGCGGAATTAAATTAAATAGGATTCATATCCCAGGATTGAAGAGCGCGAACCACGGGGTGCCTACAGGAACCCGGCAGCTCATCATAGGATTTGATCGCAAACCAAACACGTGGACCCGCAGTGCCCCAAGAGCTATGCCGTCATTACTGAGCCGCAGCCAGGAAATGACAGGCAAGCTCATGTAGGAAGCGACTTTGACCTCGCAAACCAATCACGGGTGGACCGCAGCCTTATATAAAGTATCAATATAGCTGACCCGATCGCAACCGACCTGGTTAACAGTTAGGTAGGTTTCTCAACCATCGCAACTGCCCGTATAACCAATTTGATCGGCAACCAAATTGGGGTATCATGCACACATAACACATAGCAAGTACATGCAACCACATTAAGACATTGGGAAGGGGGGGAAATCGTATAACGAAACTTATGCGTGGTCATCCACAACTAAGAATAGTCCTAAAGGGGTTCATACTTCTTATACCTAGGCCAACGGGATACCAATTCAACTACATGCATATACAAGACTCTTCAACTTACGAATGGTATCCGAACATCAAACTAGACATAGGCAGATAGGAGGGGTCCGTTAGGACACCACGGGGGGTCGGGGGAACATCAAACGGGGAAGCCGAAATCCCGGGTGGGTATATGATATTTTCAGGCGGGTAGCCGGTGGGTGGGGGGTTCACCCGTCGGCTGCCCGCTGCCGGAACTGCCCGACTTGGCCGCGGGTAGGTGGCGGTCCCCTACCCCCACCTACTGACTTTTTCATCAATTTTCGTCCCGGGAACCTGTGGAACCCGAAACCATGCTTAGACACTTTCAAACGCAATTAAACAACACGTAGACAATTAACGGATCAAAGCAAGAAATACGGCACATATCCTATCATGCTTTTCTAAACATAATCAACACCCAAACATGCGATTTCCCACCCAATAATCAAGAATAACACCATACGATTTCACGTTACAACCTAGGGTTCTAATTACAATTAAATCATCAAGAATAACATTCAATATCAAGAAATCAAGTAATTATCAAGAACATCACATAAACATCAAGAACACCAATACATCAAGAACCTCTTATCATCATCAAGAACATCAAGATCCTCATGGAATCATCCAATCACAATCAATATAACAATCATCAATCACACAAAAATATGGGGAAACCCTAAGGGGGAAATCATAACTATGAAAAAGGTTTTGTTGAGACATGGGTTACCTCTTAGCCTTAATTAATTCCTTGGCTATGAAGGATCTTTCTTTAAAGCTTTCTTCTTTCTTGATTTCTCCTAAGGGGAATTCGGAATTCCTGGTGTGTGGAGAAGAGTTCATTGTGGTGGGGGTTCTAGGTGACCTCCTTGATCCTATATATATACTATATATATATATATATATATATATATATATATATATATATATTTATATATATATATATATATATATATATATATATATATATAATAATATATATATATATATATATATTCATAAGAGTCCATAATTGGGGTCATAAAACTGTGGGCTTGCTAATTCCATCCTTATGGGACTAAGGAACTTGTTTTAGAGATAAGGGCCCATGGTCCCATAGTGGACCATATTGATTAAATTAGAGAAGAAAACCTAACCGAATTAAATCATGGTTATTATTATTAATGGGGTTAATTAAATAATTAATCTGGGATTGGAAGGCCGTAACACGTGGGTGTTACAGCTCATCTCCATCTGGAAGGTGAGGTTCTACAAGGACAGAGGAGTCAGATAAAAAAAAAAAAAAAAAAAAAAAAAAAAAAAAAGACGACGAGTCAGAAACACTTACGCGGTACGATTGGCGAAGCGAGGCCTCAAGAATGTACTCATCCGGCATTGCGCCAGTCATCTCCACATCCTTAGGCAAAAGAACGTGGTCGGCCCAGGAACGGACGGAAAGAGCTGCCTTAACAGATCTAGGCATCCTCATCTAGCTCGAGGCTCAACCGGATCCTCTTTTGAGCCGGCGTATCAGATTGCTCGACTGGCCGCTTAGAGCTTGGGCTCTCAAACGGAGGAGGAGGCGGCAGTCGGGAAGGCGAGACAACGGGTGATGGCCTCAGATCCACCACAGTACGTGGTGGTGGAGGAGTCGACCTCGAAGCTGGAGGAGGAAGAGAGGAAGAGGCAGAGGTGGCGCCCAAGGCGCGTTGAGACAGTCGACGCCTCATCTTCTCAGCTCTGTCAACCATCTCTGGAGTGGGAGTCTCAGCTTCGTCGGAGCTGGTAGAGTCAGAATCGTAGGGACCTGTAAAGAAATAGGTTAAGTATTAACAGTCGGACGAAGAAAGAAAGAGAAGAGAAGGATAGGGGAGAACTACCTAAGGTGGCCACGCCGTCTGCCAGCAAGCCTCGTTTTGCCATAGCTCGGACCTGAGACCAGTACTTAACGGAGTACGGCCCCAAGCTCTTCAAGAACTCGCCACCCTGGATCGCATCTTGGGTGAAAACGGCGCACCGAGAGCAGGGCTTGAACAGAGCAGCCGGTCATAGGGTCAGAAAAGTAAAAGAAGAGAAAGAAGGACGAACGAAAAAATAATAGGGCTTCCAGTCCTTAATGGAGTCGGAAAGACCTCGAAAAGTTGTCGCCTAGGACGGGCGGCAACTTGAACGAAGCCGGCGAGTGTGAGCCGACCTTATTCACGGTGAATAGATACTGAAAAAGGTCTAGATCCGGCTTACAAAGCCACCAATGGCAGAGGTTGATGAAGCAAGGTGAGAAGACGGTGAGAGTTGGGTACCAACTGACCCGGAACGAGGTTGTAATGGCGGAAGAAAAGGGAAAGAAACGGACACGGAGGCACTCGGAAGCCAAAGGCAACCGAGTGCAGATGAATACCCACGCAGCCCTCCGGCGGGTCATAGATATGACGGTTTTCTGGGGCCAAGACGAGGGCAGAAGGCCCAAGAAGGTAACGGGACATTTCTATGTCCGCCGCCGAGATTTGAGACGGGCGCCCGTCCGGCCGGACGATGGAATCAAACTTGCCTCGCGGCCGTCCGGTGCCATCAGGCAGAGCCGCCACCGTCGTGAGAGGCGCCGGAATCAGAGGAGTCACCGCCCCCGAAGAATAGGGGGTCAGTTGAGAAGGAGATGCCGGAGAGAGACCAGGCGGAATCTCCATACGGCGAGGACTGGAAGAGGAAGAAGAAGATGTAGAAGTCTACTCAGGGTTTCCCGTCGAGCGACAGGAAGAAGAAGAGTCAGAGGAGGAAGACATTACCACCCTGAGAGTGCTAAACAGAGGAAGAGTGCAGAGGCTTGCGTGGAGATTTGTTTAGAGAGTTTGGAGAAAGTAGAAGAAGGAGGAAGAAGACGAATATTTAAGGGGGTAAGAATCCCAAAGGGCGGCCACGTGTCACCCTCCCGTTGGAGAAGAGAAGGGTGACAAGAGGTGAAAAGACGCCGCATTTAATGCCTAGGGAGGTGGAGCGACGGTTCAGGCCTAGGGATAGCCTGCAAACGGCGCGTCTACCCTAGGTTAGCACCGGATAGCTGTGACCCGGCCTGGTAACCGGAAGCCCATTGTAGGCCCTGGCCTCTGGGCCCACCGAATCCGGGTCAGAAACTTCCAAAAAGATCCGGCAAAGCCCGGCCCGTCAGTTGACACGAGCAACGTTTGCGAAGAGATCCAAGTCAAGGAGTCAGACAAATGGGTTGGCGACTCCTACACGAGAAGGGTCCCAGCCATGGAGAACCAAGAGTCGACTAACGAGTATATAGAAATAAGGTAAAAACATTGCAAGCAGACAAAAAGGGCAAACAGTTTATTCGAAAAACAGCTAAAAGGCATAAGACTCGGCCAAATACAGAGTACAAAGAAAAAGATAGATCATGGTTTGGCTTCTTCCTCCAACGAACGAGCAGGGGAGGGACCCTCCAAAAAGTACTGAGGACGGAATGGTGGAGGACTCGGCTCCGACTCCGATATCTCATCCAGATAAACGGCCGGCTTCCCGTCGTCAATCATCTGCCAAGGCCTCTCCAAAGCACTCGGAGACATGGCCACGCCAAATAGAGGAGGAACCACCCACACCTCCTCTTCCTCTAGGCCCGAGTCGTCCACCACCGGTTCCACTTTGTCATCGACCGGCTTTGCAGGGATCAAATCCAGCATATCTTGGGGCACCACAATGGGATCAGAACTCGAGTCGCCCACCAGATGTCCACCATTGGCCAGCCTCTTCCGCCTTAACTCCTCCAGGCGAGCATGCTCCTGGTTACGAATAGAGTAACGTCGGTCGCCGACTCTGTGGCTCATGATCTAACACTTCTAAAAATGGGAGAAATATGATTCCCAAAGCACAAAGAGGTCCTTATATAGCCCAGGAGAGCGAATACCTAGGCGGGAATCGCGGAGAAAATTATAACTGCCGTAACAGGGCCAGATTAGACGGGAGGCAAGAATCCTTGTCAGGGGGTGGTTCCATCAGATTCGCTCTAAAAGAGTAAGATTCGCACACTGGACTGAAAAAGCCAGATTCCCCAAAGATACGGGGAATATGGCAGGTGTCAGATTGAAAAAGGGTCTATCGACACGACCAACTCTCGGACAAAAGCACAATTTTATTGATAGAACGGGGGAATACATGAGAATAAGGAGCTCATTACATCATAATAAATAAAGAAATGCTCCTATGTAGCCCTCTCGGAAAGATGAATCTCGGCCGAGGCAGTTACTCGCCGGGAGAAGAAGAGTCGCTCCCAAAGAACATCTTCCCTGATGGTCCAGTAGGAGATGGACAGAAGGAGTCCCAAAAGGCCGGCATAATAGGCGGCGCCACCAGCTCCTCGTCATCTGGATACATTTCCATATACCGAGCAAAGTCGGCATCAGTCATCAGGTCCATAGCCGGCCATCCAGGTCGTCAAGAGGAATGGAAAAGGTCATGCAAAAATTCAACTGTTCTGGGACGGCTACCTCCACGAAAGACCCGTCCTGAGCAGTAACCCTGGCAGTGGCCGGAGGCGGCGGATTGATTGAAGACGGAGCATTCTCCGTACGAGCAGGGGTCGGCGGCTGTTGAACAGAAGAACTTAGCGCCGACCTGGAGATCTCTGAGAAACCGGTGGAGGAGCTTTCTTCTTGCTTTCCCTCTCGGGCCGGGTTCGCTTGGAAGGTAGAGGGCGTCGAGGCGACCCAAGTTGATCCGCTTTCCCTTCAAAGGCGAGCGACCATGGCTGATCAGTGAGGTAATGAAAAGAGAACGAGGGGTTACTTATAGGATCCCCCCAAAGGAGGGGAGAATCCGAACGGCTCCGATGAATTCGGGAGATGGCCAAGAATTAGGGCGTTACAGGACCCATTCACGGCGAAGATCTGGTAATCAAGAAAACAATCCGTTGCTACTTTCCCATACTCGGATTAGTGGACCGGGTATGAAGAAAGTGAGGGACTAGTTGATAGGGTAAGGACCTCGGCCCAAGAAGATGGGCCAAGAAAAGGAGTCCAAAACGGAAGACATGGGCCTATAACGAAAAAGGTCCAGTGGAGGCTTGGGTCGAGTCCAGGAGTCGGCCCAAACCCAAGCATGGGATAGACTCAGCTCTGAGCCGTTTGGAAGCCTTCAAAGCCTCATTTAAAGAGGACTCGACCCAGAAAGCCGTTGCGGAACATTCCAGCGTAGCCTTTAAGTCGGATCCAGAGCCGTTGGAGGCATTCAAAGCGAGGCTCGTTCAGCAGGCGGTTACAGTCAAGGAGCAGATTGGGTCCACCAGTACGTGTCCCAACGCTTAGTATTATAATGTGTTCCTAAATAACATTGATTAATGACCTTCTAGTCGGAATGGAGAGAGCCTACATATATAAAGGCTCTCCTCCTTGTAATCGCGAGTCTATGCCAGTAGAGGAGAGAGACACATTCTGCTATTTTTTCGATTATTTTTTTCTTAAAAAGCTACTTTCGTGAAAGGTGAATCACCGACCAAGTACTGTGTTGGACCTCCTGGGCCCAAAAACCAAAACAAACAATACGGATTACTGTAGTGTTAAGTACAACTTCATTTCTAGTATCCTCTGCTCTTTCTTGCTTTTGTGGATGGCAATGCACGTATTTTTGAAGTGGTGATGAGAGGGATGACAATACTCCAGTATTAACAGAGAATAAATAACTCCATTGGAAAAATAATGATCTGCAAGGGCAAAGAGAACGAAACAAGAAACATAGTGGTATAGCGGTTGAGATACCAGCCTAGTAGCTTGAGAGCTCAGGTCCGAACCCCCTCCTTCCCAAAATCTGTGGTGATTGCTGTAAATTCCATATCTTCTCCCAATTTTTTAGCTTTTCCAGAATTTTTGTAATTCTTGCTCTTTGCTTGTTGGTGAGAACGTAAACTCTTTGTCACGTTCCACACAGACGGCGCCAAAATGATATGTTATACCCGTGTACGTAAGATATATGTATGTATGTATTGTATGTGTATGAACAATGTAGAGGTAGCTCAAGTGGATCTCTTTTATTCATAATTGTTTGTAGAGAAAGGGAGAGCATTTCTAGAGAGAGAGTATAGTGTAGTGGAGAGGGAGAGAGGAAGGGCCCCCAAAATGAAGGGTTAAAAGCCCTTATATAGGTCAACCCAAGTCGGGTTTGACTTTGACACGAACCGTTTGACCCGACCAAATAGGAGCACAGAGCGTACGGGGAGCCTGAACCGGGGTATATTCCTCATCACGTGTAATCACTTTCTTATAAGCTTTAAATTCCCTCTATAAAAGCAACAAGGTTCAAGATTTAATTTATGGGATACAAGAAGATGAATGAAATTCTTAAGTTGCTTTGTTTAAGAATTTCCTGTAGAATTGTAGAACTGTGAAATATCAAGATCAATGCAAGTTTTTAGCATGTTATCTTCAGATGTTTCTCAAAATATTATAAATGAAAATTATGACTGTTGGAGAAGTTACATGGAAAGTTTCTGCAGTTTTAAAAACTTATCTTCATAAAAAATATTAAAATGATATATGGTGATTCATTTTGCTCCTATTTGTTATAAGGCGTTTCCATTTATCCAACCTTAATTTTTGGCACTTTATACCTATTATTGAATGTGTTTCCATTTTAGTCCACCGTTAGTACTTTTCATCAAGAGCGTGTTATATCTAGGGGTATTTTGATTTTTCTTCTCATCTAAGACTATGTTTGACTAAAAGAAATGAGAACATTAAACCTAAAACCTAAGAAACCTCGCCGGCCCACGTTGGAACGAAAGAAAAGATGTAGCTTTGGCTTCCCATTCTCGTTATTCGAAGAGCCATCTTCGAATATCGAAGGAGGAGGACAAAGCGCCTGGATTAAAAGAGAAGAGACCTCCATAAAAAGACCAAAATACCCCTGAATTATACGGCCTCTTGACGGAAATATTAACGGTGGACTAAAAGTGGAACACATTCAATAACAGTGGTTGTAAAGTGGCAAAAAAAATTAAGGTGGACTAAAATTGGAAACGCCCCTATAACAATAGGACCAAAAATGGAATTCACTCATGATATATTTATCATAAGAGAATATTAATACATAAATCTTGTTCAAGATGAATATATATGTAATTATGAACCTTTGTAAGGTTGTGAACCGCATGCAAATAACTGTGCAAATTATAATAATATACATTATAATTTTCTAGCACACTTTTGTACAAGTTTGGGAAAAATTGGAAGCTCATGTGTTGTGCAATCATTTTTCAAATGAAATAAACAATTCCCCTATATTGGGAATAACCCCCAAGTTGGGGAATGATCCAACCAATGTGGGAAGTAACAACCTTCCAACAAACTCATTCTCCAATTACTTTTACAACTAAAAATAACAATCATTTATAACTTGTTCAATCAAATATTATTTAAGATTTCATGAAAGGTCATCTGAAATATAATCTCTTGAATTACTATATAAATTCCAAACATTGCCTCCTCACATTTATTTAGAGTAAAAATTAAATTTGTTACCAAAGATAAATCCAGGAATTAAGCCATAAATGAAACGTGTCTTAGAGATTGGAACTTTCACATATTTTGCTGTTAAATAATCGGATTGCAAGTGATAGACGAACCTTGATCACACATCTCTTGACAGAAACGTAGTATAACACACACAAGTTTTACCATCATTACAACCACTGTAACTTGACACTAATTATGGTCATGTTCCGATATCATTAATGGCACATAAAAATAAAGCCACAATTTTTGAAGCGGCCACACTCTCATGCTTCACAGGATCTGATCTTTTATCTCATGCACTGCATCTGCATTTTTTTCAACTATGATCAGTTAGAGTATAACCATCCCTACAACAATTCAAAACCAAGCATACCTTTTTTGGAATTACATTTTATTAAACTTTTGATGCTTGCAAATACACAAAATGAATTTACTCTATCTACATCTGAAATCTCAAGTCTATACTAATAATTAAGAGTGATGAGCTTTCCCTTCACTCAATTTTAATTTAGGATTGTACCAAATAACAAAACTCATGCATAAATGAAAAGTGTCTTAGAGATTGAACTTCCACATATTTTGTGTTACAATAATTCGGATTGCAGGTGATGAACGAACCATTGATCACACAGTCTCTTTGAAGAAACGTAGTATAAACACACACAAGTTTTACAGTCATTACACTCACGAACCTTACACTATTATTTCATGTGTCACTGTATCCATAATGGGCACATGAACAAGTAAAGCCCAAACTTGTTTGAAGAGGCCACTTCATTGCTCACAGAGGCTAATCTTTATCTCAATGCACTGCATCTGCATTTTTTTAAATGAATCAGTTAAGGAGTAAAAAACTGCATCCCTAACAATGCAAAAACCAAGCATTCACCTTTTCTTTGTGATACAATTTTAATTAAACTTTTGATGCTTGCAAATCACAAAATGAACTCATTACATTGAACTCAAGGTCTAAACGTAATAACTTAGACTGAGTTGAGCTTTCCTTCACTTGCAATTTTAATTTAGGATTGTACCAAGATAAATCCAAAACTCATGCATAAATGAGAGTGTCTTAGAGATTGAACTTTCACATAATTTGTGTTAGAATAATTCGGATTGCAGTGATGGACGAACCTTGAATCACAAAGTCTCTTTGAAAAAACGTAGGTATAAACACACAAGTTTTACAGTCATTACAACTCACTGTAACTTGACACTATTAAGGTCATGTGTCCGTATCCATTAATGGGCACATAAAAAGTAAAGCCCAAACTTTTTTGAAGCGGCCACACTTCATGCTCACAGAGGCTAATCTTTTTTCTCATGCACTGCATCTTGCATTTTTTAAAAATGATCAGTTAAGAGTAAAAACTCATCCCTACAACAATGCAAAACCAAGCATCACCTTTTCTTGGATACAATTTTAATTAAACTTTATTGCTTGCAAATCACAAAATGAAGTACTCATCTACATTTGAACTCAGTCTAATGTACATAACTCTAGACGTGAGTTGAGCTTTCCTGTCACTTGCAATATATTAATTCTAGGATGGTACATAAGATATATCCAAACTCAATGCATAATGAAGTCCTTAGAGATGAACTTACACTATTTGTGTTACAATAATTCTGAGATTCGCGTGAATGGAGAAACCTTGAATCACACGTTCTTTGAAGAAACGCTTAGTATAACAACACAAGTTTTTACAGTTACAACCTCACTGTAACTTGAACACTATAATGGTCATGTGCCATATCCATTTAAATGGGCACATAAAAAGTAAAGCCCAAACTTTTTTGAACGGCCAATTCATGCTCAAACAGAGGCTAAATCTTTATATCTCATGCACGCATCTTGCATTTTTTCTCAACATGATCAGTTAAGGATAAAAACTCATCCGTACAAACAATGCAAAACAAGCATCACTCTTTTCTTTGGATACAATTTTAATTAAACTTTTGATGCTTGAAACACAAAATAAACTCTTACATTGAATCAGAGGTTAATGAATAACTTAGACGTGAGTTGAGCTTCCTATCACTTTCAATTTTAATTATAGGATGTGTACCAAATAATAAATCCATAAACTCATGCATACAATGAAAAGTGTCTGTAGATATTGACTTCACATATTTGTGTACAATAATTCGGATGTGCAGTGAATGGACGAACCTTGAATCACACAGTTTCTTTGAAGAACGTAGGATATAACACACACAGTTCTTACAAGTCATACAACTCACTTGTAAACTTAAACAATATATCATGGTCATGTGCATATCCATTAATGGGCACATAACAAGAAAAGGCCTCAAACTTGTTTGAAGACCACACTTCATGATCACAGAGTCTAATCTTTATATCTCATGCACTGCATTTGCAATTTTTTCAAATGATCGTTAAGAGTAAAACTCATCGCCTAAAACAATGAAACACCAAGCATCACCTTTCTTTGGATACAAATTTTTAATAAACTTTTGATAGCCTAGCAAATCACAAAATGAAGTACTCATCTACATTGAATCAAGATCTAACGTCATTAACTTAGACTGAGTTGAGCTTTCCATTCACTACTGCAATTTAATTTAATTTACCAAGATAAAATCCAAACTCATGCATAAATGAAAGTGTCTTAGAGATTGAACCTTTCACAATATTTGTGTTACAATAACTTCGATTGCAGTTGCATGGACGAACCTTGAATCACACAGTACTATTTGAAGAAAAACGTACGGGTAAACACACACAAGTTTTACATATTACACTCACCTGTAATTGCACACTATTGATGGTTCATGTGTCCGTATACATTAAATGGCACACTAACAAGTAAAGCACAAACCTGTTTGAAGCGGCACACTCATGACTCACAGAGGCTGAATCTTTATATCTCATGACTGCATCTTGCATTTTTTCAAATGATCAGTAAGACTAAAAATCATCCCTACAACTAATGCAAACAAAGCATCACTCTTTCATTTTGGATACAATTATTTAAACTTGATGCTTGCAAATCACAAAATGAAGGTACTCATCCTACATTGAACTCAAGTCTTAACGTAATAACTAGATCGTTGAGCTTGCTGGCTTTCCTTCCTGCAATTC
>VALG01005997.1:0-15765 GCA_009835305.1 Ipomoea purpurea
TTCATTACTTATTGTACATTTTCTTTCTTTGGTTATTTTCCTTAACAGTTCTGTATGCAGCAACACTAAAATTAAAATATAGAGTAAAAACATTTTTAGTCCTAAATTTATAGTGGCTTGGACAATTTTAGTCCTTTATAAAAAATTTGGCCATTTTGGACAGAGTTATTGTGCGATGGACATTTTTGGTCCTCCGTTTATATTTTTTGTTAGATAACCGTCTGAGAGAGGGGTAATTACGTCAATTTCGCTGTCTCCTTATCTATCTATTATATCTATGTGTGTTTGTTTTCTTCTCGGTCAATAATTCGAAGGAGTCGGAGAGTCCAAGTTGCAATTGTACGAAGAAATTGCCGGAGAATCGAAGCCGCCAAAATTACTTATCAAATAGATAGATGGAGAATCGAAAGCGCCAAACACACATTATATAATAGATGAAGGAGATAGCCTAAATTGAGTATTGCCCTTTCTCATACGGTTATCTAATAAGAAATATAACGGAGGACCAAAAATGTCTCGAAATATAGACGGGGGACCAAAAATGTCCTCGCCACAATAACTCTGCCATAAAAATGGCAAATTTTTTTATAAAGGATTAAAATTGTCCAAGCCACTATAAGTGTAGGACCAAAAATGTCTTTTACTCTTAAATATAATAATGGTTTTCAAAAAAATATATATATATATATAATTAAAAATTAATTGTGAATAATTCAGTTAAATATTGTTAACTGAACCAGACACATAAAATAAAGTTGAAAAATATATAGTTCTGAGGGATTATTACTATTTTTTTGATGGGAATATATAGTTAGGGATCATAACCTTCAATTTGGTTGTACTGTTTTTCCTAACTTTGCATTGAACTGTGAACTAATGATCCAATTAGCTATTTAATCCAATTATTCGCTAATTGTGTAATCTTTGATTACTATTGATGTTCCTGCAAATATGTTGTAGTGATTTTACAGATCGGAATTTGGAAGGTATATTACCAGAAACAATCGGAAACCTTAGAAATTTAATATCCTTGTAAGTATCCTGCATGAAATAATATATAATGTTATGACGTTTGATTTTTAATAATAATTATAAAAGTAGTTAAGATATGCATATATTGAGTGTCTCAGTTGTATTTGTTATAGAAAATTGTATTCGAACAAATTTTCTGGCGAGATTCCAACATCATATGCAAATTTAAAAAATCTCAAATATTTGTAAGTACTCTAAATTGTTTTTTTTTTTTCATTCATTCTTGACTTAGTGAAATAACAGTGATGAATATAAACATTGTTTAAGAAGTTATTGTATCCTCCTGTAATTGATAGGGATCTTGAAGGCAACAAATTGGAAGGATCAATACCCTCATTTCTTGGTGATATGAAGTTGCAATTCTTGTAAGCCAACACCACAATCCCTTTGATAGGCAGAAGAAAACATTTTATATATCAGCCTAAAAAAAAACATTTTATACATTACTCCAAGTTGGTAGTCTAATTACCTTCTTAGTTTGAGTTAGTCAACTATTAGCTTATGAAAAGTGGATATTTTTGGAAAAAAAAGGTCAAATAAGCCTCTAAACTTTACATGAAAAGTCAATTAGCTCTTAAACTTTTAAAAGTGTAATTACATCCTTTAATATGTTAAATTAACACAATAAAACCCAAGAACCGGTAAATGACCTGCTATTACATGTCATTTTAATTCATGCATCGATTCCAGCAAAAATTCAGGGCCCAAACAATGATTGAACCGTCACCAGTCGCCATCTATCAAAGAAGGCGACCAGTTGGTCGCCTTCTCCATGGAACTTAGTAATTAAAATAAATTAATTTAATATTTATTAGTTTCATAGTGAAATTTATTATTATTATTTTTTTTTGAATGCTACTAGCTCTATTACATTGTAGTATCTGTTCATATACTTTTTCAACCTACTGAAACACAAAGAGCCAATAACGCCTCTACTGAGGCTCGAACTCACAATCTTCTAAATGAAAGTCCAACCAGGTACCATTAGACACATAGTCCTGGTAGTGAAATTTAATTTTGATTGTTTGTGTCTTTATTATTTTATTAATAGATTATTTTGGTTACATAGAGACACAAGAATGCCTTTTATAAAATTATTATGATTTTTTTTTAAAAGGAAACTGAGGATGTTCTAGTTATATTAAATGAGTTGAGAAATGAAGGAAAAAAGTACCACAGGTCATTTGAAACAAAAATGTCTTCTTCTTTTTTTGGCAAACAAAATATTATAATGTCCCATTCACATTGGTTAATAATGTACTACAGTTATTGTTTTATCTATCTATTATTAAATATTATTTTCCAAGTTTCATTTTATATGTCTTTTTTAGTTAATGGTTTTTCATAATATCGTCTAATTTACTACTCCATACTAGTATATAAATTTTAATTTTAAAAACTATATTAAAGTACTAATAAAAAAATTAATCTAGTGTTACTATATAAAATTTTAAAACTAGTGTTACTATGTAAACAATATTAAAGTACTAATAAAAAATTAATTAAATAAAAATACAAAGAATTAAATTTAGAAATTATAACAAAATGTTAAAGAAAACAAGTAGAAATTAAAATTTGGTTTAATCAATTAATAATAAATATGATAGGTAAAATGCGATAAATGAATTATTATATTAACCAATAAATAGTAAATTTTCATAGGTAAAGTGAGATAAATAAATAATATTAATTCATTTAATATAAAATTATCTGTTTCATATTTAATAAAATAGAATTTTTAAAATATCTAAACATGTTTTTTTTTTCTTTTTATGATTATGTTTCTTTTAAATGGTATATATTATTAATGTCGTGTGTGTGATTGAACTATTATATTTCTTTACTCATGTATGATTCATTTATAAAAAAAAAAATTTATTCGTTGGAATAAGTTATACCAAGTATTGTGTGCATCATTTTTCTACTTTCAAAACTTTCAATCAAATATCCTATTTATCTGTTATAAATGTTACTCTTTTGAAATCAACTTGTGATTTTCATTATAGGGATCTATCTCTTAATTCATTTACGTTTGGTTAGAAAAAAAGAATTATAAGAAAATAAATTGTAATTATGTAGGAAAAAAGTAAGGTAGAAAAAAAGTAATATTAGTAACAATAACAAATGATAGTAGTGTCATTTCATCTAGCTTTCCCTTTCACATCCATTGAATTACAATTCAACAAAGGAGGGAATTGCAATTCGTGGAATTGCAATTCCCTCAAACCAAACAATGTAATTTAAGGTTTTCAATAAATTTAAATTCAATTACAAGGAAATTACATTCAATCAACGGTCAAATTCCAACGCATTTGGCTTCTCTAAAAATCTAACATATCTGTAAGTATATGAGTAATTTATATACATATTCTATTAAGTATCTTTTAGCTTAGTTAATTGAAAAAATAAAGGTAATTCTATTTGAAATGAACTGATTTTCATTTATAGGGATCTATCTGATAATTCATTTAGCGGTCCACTTCCAACTCAACTGCTTCCCTAAAAAATCTAACACATTTGTAAGTATATGAGTAATTTATTTACATATTCTATTAAGTATATTTTATCTTAGTAATTGATAAATAAATGTAATTCCATTTGAAATGAACTTGTGGTTTTCATTATAGGGATCTATCTGATAATTCATTTAGCGGTCCAATTCCAACTCAACTGGCTTCCCTAAAAAATCTAACATATCTGTAAGTATATGAGTAATTTAATTACATATTCTAATAAGTAACTTTGAGCTTAGTTAATTGAAAAAATAAATGTAATTCTATTTGAAATGAACTTGTGGTTTTCATTATAGGGATTATCTTATAATTCATTTAGCGGTCCAATTCCAACTCAATGGCTTCCCTAAAAAATCTAACAAATCTGTAAGTATATGAGTAATTTATTTACATATTCTAATAAGTATCTGTTTGCATAGTTAATTGTTTTTTTTTTTTTTTGGTGGGGAGTTAATTGAATAAATTAAATAATGGAACTCCGTTTCAAATGTAAAGCTTGTTAGCTCACAAAAAAAAAAAAAAAAAAAAAAAAACATTTTTTTTTTTTTAAAAAGTTACATGTTTGAGATGTGCCTCACGTGAAGCAGTTTTCTCATAAATTTGTTTGTTGCTAAATTGAATAAATAAATGAAACTTTGTCTAAAATATACTTGTGATTTTCATTACAGGATTCTATCTGAAAATTTATTCAATGGTTTATTTCCTACTCACTTGAGTTCCCTTGTAAATTTGGAGAATTTCTAATTAAGTATATGCATAATTTATTTATTCATATTGTTAATCAACAGGCAAGAATTACTTCTTCCTTAATAGCAGTTAATAATTTATATATCATGTTTAGTGTTTAATTTATTTTTAAAAATTGTACTTTGCACATTTTCAATCAGATTTGATATCCTCTTGATAGATTAACAATGATTACTTCTTCATAGAAAGATATTACATTTCATTAATAATTTTTCAAAGAATAGCAATATTTTTTTTCAGTAAATTAAAAAGATAATACTTATTAGTCAGTATTATATTTTTCTTAAAAGAAATTATATATTTGAGATTCGTCTCACGTGATATAATATTGCATATATTCTTTTTTGTTTTGTTTTTTACTAGATGATTGAATAAATAAATGAAACTCTATCTAAAATGCACTTGTGATTTCCACTACAAGGATCTATTTGATAA
Source organism: Ipomoea purpurea (assembly GCA_009835305.1). Classification (NCBI taxonomy): domain Eukaryota; kingdom Viridiplantae; phylum Streptophyta; class Magnoliopsida; order Solanales; family Convolvulaceae; genus Ipomoea; species Ipomoea purpurea. Next base: position 4,728 of record VALG01005997.1, read on the forward strand.
TTTATTTAGTGGTTTAGTTCTGACTCAATTGAGTTTTCTTGTATATTTAATGTATTTGTAAGTATATGTGCTGTTTATTAATACTAAGTGAAAATTATTACATTTTTATAGAACAAATGATATTTTTAGTGCATTAGCTAGAAAACATATACTCCGTACTTGTTAGCTCATTGAAAAGTAATTAAGTTTAGGAATAGGGTCAAATAGGCCACTGAACTGCACACAAGAATGCAATTAGGCCACTGAACCTAAAAAACCTACAATTGGGTCCTAAACTAACCAATTTTATTTAATTTGTCCATTTTTCAGGTTTCTCAAGTTGCTAACAAGTTACCCCTCCACCTAGGATGCATGTGTGGCATTTAAAAAAAATTATTTAATTTTTTTTTTTGAAAACCTTAAATTAGTTTTTTTAATTTTAATAAAAAAAAACTTAAAATAATTTATTTTTTAAATTAAATTTTTTAATGTTTAATAAATAAAATATAAAATATTTTTTTTTTGAAAACAAAATTCAAGCCACGTACGACGTCTTAACAAATTATTTTATTTTCAAAAAAAAAAAATTATTTTAATTTTATTATTAAATATTAAAAAACTAATTTAAAAAAATTTTAATTTTTTTTATTAAATATTAAAAAAACTAATTTAAAAATAATTATTTTTTAAAAAAATGACACATATGCCATCCTAGGTGGAGGGGTAATTGTTAGCAACTTGAGAACTTGAAAAATGGACAAATTGAATAAAATTGGTTAGTTTAGGACCCAATTGTAAGTTTTTTAAGTTCAATGGCCTAATTGCATTCTTGTGTACAATTTAGTGGCCTATTTGACCCTTATTCCTACTTTTTAAAAATACATTACATTTTACCAATACTTGTCAAGGAAACACATAAATTTTTAGTAAATTTGAAAATATAATACTTGTTGACTTATAGAAAATTATTTTATTTTGTTTAAATATTTGATATTTTATTCACGTAAGATGGTATTACATAAATTTTTGAGTTATTTGTTACAGGGTTCTATATGGTAATTCATTTGATGGTCCAATTCCACATCAATTAAACTCTCTTGTAAATCTAAAGTTTCTGTAAGTATATGAGTGCTTTTTTACTTATTTTGTAAAGTTAATAGGCAAGAATCATTTTATCTTGTTCATCTACTTTTTTCTATCCAATTTTTTACTTGTCATGCTCGTTATTTTTGTGAAACAAACATATAAAATGAGACAGATAAAGTATTTAATTTATTTAAAAAAGAATTGTTCGCATTTTGATTTGGATATCCTATTTAGGCAAATTATGTTGTGCAACCGTGTGCACCATGTAAAAACGACGTCGTTTTGACTAAAAACGTGCGTCCCACTTTAAAAAAAAAAAAATTAGTTTCGATTCCCGGCAACTGCATTATGTTGTGCATAATTTGAACTAAATATCCAAATGTATGAACTAAATATCCAGAATGAATGAACTAAAATTCCAGAATGAATGAACTAAATATCCAGAATGAATGAACTAAATATCCAGCATGAATGAAAAAAAAATCAGTTTTCGATTTCTGTCTAAATATCCAGAATGAATGAACTAAATATCCAGAATGAATGAAATAAAAATTCAGAATGAAGAACTAAAAATTCAGAATGAATGAACTAATTATGCACAACATAATGTTTTTGATAGAAATCGAAACTGATTTTTTAAAAATGGGACGCGCGTTTTTAATCAAAACAACATCGTTTTTGCAACCGTGTGCACCATATATACATGGTGCACACGGTTGCACAGCATAACGACTCTCCTATTTATGGGTCAATAACTATCACTGAGTGCACCAAATTGTTATATCCTACGCACGGTCCATCTTACAAGATTAACCCAAATTTATATCCAGTTGTTCATGGGTGACAACAATCGTCTATGCTGTGGAATCAAGTCCGTCCTCACACTTTCAAGGTGGACACGGTTCTCACTGTTCATAATTACCGAATTGTTCATCAATTATACCAAGCTATATATTCCATAATCTTTTAAACCCTTATGATGTATAACTTACCTGAACTTTAACCTTCATCAATACACGAAACTCATAATCGGTATCAATTAACTGAACCTCACATCGATTCATATCTATACAAGCTATATATTCATAATTTTGAATTTCATAATTCACAATTATTGAATCACTAATATTAATAATTACAGAACTATATGTTATAATGTATATACTGATATGTTCATAATTCTTTGAACAATATATTCATAATTATGAACAGTTTGGAACCGTGTCCACTTATAAACGAATCTATCCGCTACATTAACTTTAAAGCGTTGCAATTAGAAACAATTTATTTACTCATTCGATTAATTAATGGGAAAGAACCTGTTCATCTCTTTCTGGTTTATTATTTAATTCTTTTTAAAATTTATGTACATTTACAAGCAATTGTTTTATATTAATTCAGGGACCCTTTAGTAACAATAACCTTTTTTGGCCCTCTGCCCGATCAGCTTAAAAATCTACTTCTTCTTGAATATCTGTAAGTATGTCTGTAATAATATTTTTTTGAATGCTACATACATTGTAGTGAATAATATAATAATATTTGCTTGCTTAATTTCTTCAACTTAATCACGCATTGCTCTGCTAATTTAATTATTTCTTCAGCAATGTTCAAGGGAACAATTGAGTGGACGAATCCCAGATTTTATTGGACAACTACAAAACCTTCACATATTTGTAAGGCATATATATATATAATACTAATATATATAATCGCACTCAGGTGCGGAATGTTTCGCCCAAGAGCAAAATACTGAATGGATTCTGTCCGTCCACATGTCCAGATCTAATGGATCGATAAAGCACTGATTCTATAAAAAAAAAAAAAAAAACGCTGTGACATTTTCGTAAAATAATTGACGCGATCGAAGTGTAACGTACAAATGTATTACACATGAATGTAAAAAGTATTATAGGTGCACAGTAACAATTTACATTGAGCCAATCCATCACAAAGTGCACCTATAGTTATTAAGTAGTTTGCACCTATAGTTACTAAGTAGTTTGCACCAATAGTTCTAAGTATTGCACAGCATAAGTTAGATCAGTAGTTTAATGTTGCCACCCTAGGTGCATGAATGTCTTTGCGTGTGATTTTTAGGGGTTGAGTAGGGATAACGTAACCCCGGCTCCGGGCCCCTATACCGGTAACCACCGATCGCCGGCTTGGGTAGGTAGTTCATACCTCGCCGCACGCCAGATACCCGGCTCCGACGAGGGCGTACATCCGAGTATATATCTTTCCCCGGGCACGCCACGCGCCGAGGATTGGACCCGGACCCGGTCCGTAACGGGGCCAGGCCCGGTTTGATTGGTGACCCTTGGGCCCATACAGAGGTCAGGGCTTTGGCCGCCGCGTGCGGGTAGCCATACGCGCCTCGTCCAGTGCTCGGTGCAGGCCCCACGTGTCCCGCCATGCTGAGAGTCCATCGGAGAATACCCTTCCCTTTTACCCCCTATACTAAAGCGCATTAAATGCAGGCTTGAAGGGACCTTTTGGCACGAGGGCACCAGACTGACGGCCTTCCCGACTCCGTCCTGGGAACCCGCGAGCTCCTGGCCTATCGCCCGTACACGTATTATCACCAGTATCAATAGTATCAGCGGGTATTACCCTACCCCGTCTGAACTCCAGATCAAGAAATGTTAAGCAAGAAAAATTAACATGCACCTATCAGTTGGAAGTCAGCGTGCCCACCTATAGTTCTACCACGAGATAGTTGGGCACCTATAGTCTACTAATAGTTGCACCTATCAGTTATCAAGCACAACCAGGCGCACTCGACATGTTTGCGGAGCTGAATGCTACAGAAACAACATTACATGCACTTCATAGGTGAAAGTAGGTGCACTTGTAAGCGTGATTTCTATTGCATTTCGATGTTCCAATTATTTTACAAAGAATGCCACCGTGTTTTTCTTTTAAAGCTATTAGATCGTGGACAATAGTGTCCGAGCTGATTTCGTCTCGCATATTCCTTCCTGGACACTTTATTAGCAACCTGAAGTGCATCCTATATATATATACTTAATAATACATATTAGTACTAAGTATATATATATACTATACCTATATACCCAATATATACTACTAACTACTATACCCTATATATATATACCACTTAATTGTGGTTTTATATATACTTATATGGAGGGATCCTCATCTTCTGATCCTTACGATCGAATAGGCTCTCATACTCGGGAAAAATACATTTCGCTAAGGCTCTCTGCACCCTGCGTTGCAATTTCAAACTTTGACAAAATCTTCAGAACTTTGTAAAGATTGGCAAGCAAGCGAGGTTGATTTGTGTAATAAAACTTTATTTTACGACATCTTAACAAATATATAATATATACCTATACTATATATACTATATATAATATAATAATAACTATATACTATATATACTATATATAATATATACTCTATACTACATACATACATACTGTGCAGGTATAGGTAAGTGACTTAGTTGGACGGGGGAGAGTCACAGTTCTCCTAATTTTACAAATACTGAAAGACTTGAGCCTATCTGTAAGCTTTCATTTTCAACATACATACTAATCTTTTCCCTCTTACTTTGAAATGCAAAGCTACTACTAAACCTTATATTTTCGATAAGAACATTAAGGAATGTTCACTTTGTTGGCCCCTATTCCCTGACGACAATCCGTGGACCACCTTAAACCGAACTATATTCTGCCGTGAGTTTCTTCTCTGAATTGAAAACTTACCTTATGAACGTTTCGGCACTGTTTAATATTGATTATTTTAATTATAATATATTTTTCTTCCAAGGGACTTGGAGTTTCAATAGTTTGTTTGGTCAAATTCCAATCACTTCCCACCTGGTCCCACCAAATGTACCATGTACAGCAAGTTTAACATAAACATATCATAATATCCATTGCTTTCACATATATAGTATATTATATATATACCTATATTACACGATATATAATATATACTAGGTAGCTATATAATAAAATATCACCTATAATATAATATTAATCAAACAACCTACTGGAAATTATGAATTTTTCGACACACTGAAAGTGATCCTAAACAAGTAAAAGCAAAAAGTGTCAAAATAGCAACAAGGCATTTTCCCGAATAACAAAAAATGTGGAAGCAAGAATTTCGACTTGATTTTCAGGGGGTCGAAATTTCAGAATTTTCCAGTAGTGTATCTATAAGTTATTTCATATTGTGGAGTTCTGCTCACTACATTATGCACTCAACAGCAGAGGGCTAGATTTGCTAGAAATCATAATTTGAGTTGTTTTTCCAGATTCTCCGAACAAATAGCTCAATGGGATACATTCAACATGGATCAATCATTCGACTATGAATAATGTAAGTGCTTTGGATTCCAAATAAAAAACATAACGTATGTTGTAGAGTTCTATAGCCTAATCAAAGATGTAGGAGTTTATATTAATAAACGTACTAACTATACTGTATATACTATAGATATATATAGTATATCATATCATATATATATATATATATATATAATATATATATATAGTATAATAGTACTATATATTAGGGTTGGTTCCTGTGAGGTCAAGTCTTCCCGTGCGGTCAGGCGGCAATACACCATTAGGTATGCAAAATACATCACACTAGTGTCGAAAATACACCCTTTGATGTGTGGGTTTTTTTTTTTTTTTTTTTTTTGTGTGGTGTATTTTTTGACATTTATTCTGAGTACTTTTCGAAGCCACTGTAGTGCGTGCATTTATACCATACTAATGGGTGTATGCCGCACTGACCCGCACGGGAATAAAGGCATTGCCATTACCCTTTTCTTAAATGTGTAACGCTTTGTTCGTTCTTAACTTATTGTTTACTTTTCATTTAATGCAGGCGATGTGTCTGAAAATCTTTTCACAAACAATGTTGCAGAAATTCAAAATTTGGATTCAAACTCATCTAACTTGTGAGGATTTCTAATCAACCGTGCCTTTCTTTATTATGCCTTTTTCCCTAGATGTTTTTTGATTTTTCATACTTTGCAAATCACACCATAATTTATATTGCAGGAACTTTTTCTCATCCCTTAATTCCAGTGACGGGTAAGAACTTCCTCTTCATTTGGTGGACCACTTATTCTCCCTTCAAAAAAACACTAAAATGTAAATGGCTAGTTGGTTTTAACTTTGAAGTGCATGATCTTGTTTTTGTGTTCATTTTGATATTTTAGGGCCATTAGGGGTACACATTGGGAACATGTTGGCTATACCTGTAGCACCAATAATACCTGTGTAAGTATATTGTGATGGTCTAAAATAACCATGAATCTGACAAAAGCATAGCATAGCAACCTGGATTGTGTTCTTTCAAAACAAATTGTATGGACTCTTAACTAACCAGAAACATTTATTTCAAATAATGACACTTCATTATTTCTCAATTGCAGTAGAAGACCATCTATTTATAAACTGTGGTGGTGAATCAATGAAAATAATGGAATTATTTATGAAGGCGATCTGAGTTTAAATGGAAGTTCAACTTTCTTTCTGAGTAGCAGTTTAAGATGGGGGTTATAGTAGTATGGGATCCTACTCATCAACAAACGACGAATACATAATGAATGATGGTGATGAACTTCTTTACAGTACAGACGTGTATCTCCCAATCTCCTTGAAGTATTATGGATTTTGTTTGAGGGATGGTGAATATACTGTGAGACTTGACTTTGCTGAATTAGTTAGATACAACAACTATAAAACCCCATTTCTCAACAAATCAGGTCGAGTTTTTGATGTGGATATCCAGGATATATATATATATATATATATATATATATATATGGTACAACAACCAATACAAGATATTATATATATTGAAAAACTGGAATGTTGAATTAAAGGTGATTATGATTGCAGGGATATAATGTACTTATGGATTACAACATAGTAAAGGAAACAAGGGGTGTAACTAAGGAAATACGAAATGTTATAGTTAACAATAATCGACTGGAGATTCACTTATATTGGTCAGGGAAGGGTTCAATGATGTACAAGGTCCACTTATATCTGCAATTTCTGTATATTCTTGTAAGTCATATATACTTGTTTATTTTGTCCTTTACCGGCCTAATGCACCATTTCGATGTATCATTCCTACTTTTCTTATCTGAATTTCTTCTTGATGCAGCTAAAGACAGGATTCTGTCTCCTCTAAAAGATAGTTGCAATTTCATTATCTGTCTTAATTCTTCTAGTAGTGTTGATAGTTTATTTCTGGATGAGGGAAGGTACTTCAACTTCTCAATGTCATATGAAGGTAACTTCAACTTCTTAAAACAATTGGCTTGCAATTTCATTATCTGTCTTAATTCTTCTAGTAGTCACCATTGCTCTGTGTTGATTATACATACTGTCCCATGCATTTATTCCATCAATTTTTGGTGTAGGAATGGTTGGAGTTGTATCCTGGAGGACTTTACAACTTCCAAAAAGTAAAAGTTGCTGCCAAAAATTTCAAGCACAAGCTGGTAAGGGTGGCTTTGGAACTTTCTACGAGGTTAGTTTTGCATCAGTAAAATGAAATTCACTGTAACATTACATAAGTGTCATTGTATGTTAGCTACTTAACTTTGAATTCAGGCTACACTTGACAATGGAATGGTGGTTGCAGTTGAAAAGGTTTCAGCCACAAAAGATATAATACGTGCATTTCGAGAAAAGGATTCTACAATTTCTCTCATGGAACATCCCAACCTTGTAAAGCTCATGGGATGCATTGCAGAGAATAACCAATTGTTGCTTATTTATGAGGATATAGGCCATAATTCCCTTCAAAATGCACTTTTTGGTATGTAGCGTCTCTATCCATCAGCTCTGCCTTAGCGTCATATTCATTTTTTTTTTTAAATCTTGGATCACTTTAGCAGCAGTAAATTAAACAACAGTAGTTTCCTCACAGGTTCAGACAGGTCAAGATTAGATTGGCCAAAAAGGCGCAACATTTGCCTTGGCATAGCAGAAGGTCTAGCTTTTCTTCACGAGTGCAAGCAGAAAATTGTCCATGGAAATATCAAACCATCCAGAATTTTCCTTGACAAACATGACAATGCTAAGATATCTGACTTCGGATTTTCCACGCTCCATGACCAGGGAAAGTCACGGGAGGAAGGAACAGTGTAATTATTTTTCTGGACAACCATATATGTCCCAATCTTTCTCAAACTTGTAAATAAGTATGCAATCAAATAGCCAATTAATAGGTTCTCACTTGAAACCATTCTGATGGATATGCAGGGTATACATGGCACCTGAATACGCAAAATATGACCTCTTAACAACAAAGGCAGATGTGTATAGCTTTGGAGTTGTTTGTACTTATAGTTGTTAGTGGAAAGAAAGAAAAGATTTCAATGTCTAGCAGTGGGGCTGACACCGAGTACCTTCCAGATCCTCGTGAGGACTCAAGCTTAATTAATTATATCATTGGGTGCATGCATTACAGGTTAATCATTGTGAGTAATGTTATCATATGATTGATTACAGGCGGGCACGTGAAAAGCAGAGAGAAGGGCATTTTATGAATCTAGTTGACAAAACCATATTTAACACATTGGATTGGAATCAAGCAGATACAATGTTAGAACTAGCATTGATGTGCTTGAGCCAGTACCCAGATCAAAGACCATCCATGTCTCAAGTTGTCAAGGTTCTAAAGGAACAACTTTCCATTGAAGGATCTAAAGGAAGTTTAAAGCAACATTCTTCTATCAGCGTTTCTGCTTCTCCCAGCAGCACTGCTTGAATTGAAGAACAACACTGTACTACTAATCTATGCTACTTTTCAGTTGTTCTCTTCGATCTGCTGAAATAAATGAATGGTTTCCCAAAACAATTAAGTGAGCTTTATGAAACTCACAAGTTATGGTGTAAGAGGATTTAATTCCTTAATTTGGGAAACCATTTATTTCAGCACAACAACTCAAAACTAAGCATAGATTTGTACTTAACACACCACCACTTGTGAGTTTCATAATCTGCACTGCTTTCTTATTTTCAATAATTGAAGTAGAAGGTTATGAATGTTGTGTTGATCAAAGCCATTGAAGCAGTACCAGATTTGAATGCTTATTTGGGTGCAGTGAGCATCCTTAAGTAGTATTTGATTAACGCTCTATATAGATTTTCATGACTTTTTTTTTTAGTATGGTGTATACCGTGTGTGGAAGTAACTATGAACATGACATCAATTTTTTGTTGTAAATAATTTTTGATGTTTAAGTGTTTTTTCAATTTTGAAATTCAGTGTGTCCATTAACATTTTGTTAAGTGAGCAGTATAATTATTAATAACGGGTGAAATAAAATTCATGGTAATACATAATAATAAAAACATTCCATAATGCTTTAGGTTTTCCTACCCATAGTTGGAAGAAAATAACAAAATATACGACAACTAAAATAAGAGTTTTGAGTATTAGTAGCAGAAATAGATAAACAATGTGTGAAACACCCCAGATTTTTAAAACCATTTAAAACTTATAGTATATAAAGTGTGATATCTCAATAAATCCCAAAGCGTAACATAAGTATGGGTGTGCTATGCCACACCTGGGCTAGAGAACCCAAGTGCACAGGCAGTCCTAACTACTGTCCTCTGAAAGTAAATGCATAACACGGCACACAGGCCAAAAAGGGAGACATATACTACTACTATGCTCCAGCTCCTAGCGCACTCCAGTGCTCTGAGATCCATCAGTGCCTGAAAGCCAGACATATATCTGATTCAGCCGAGAGAATGTGGCGTGAAGCCCACTCCAACCGGGCGCTTGAATACAATTACATAATAGCAATATATAATCACGATATATCAAAAGCCATTTTGAGCATGAAGATATATCCACTACGAACCTCTAGCTTTATGACCGGGAATGACTCGACAGATAAAGCCAGACACAAGCAATAGTTCATACACAGTCATCAAGCAAGTTCAACAATAGATAAGCAAATAAGGCAAGGCAATAAACAACAATCATCAGCTCAAACATAAAACGGTCCCCAAACATAAATCTCGGCAGTCACATGCCATCAGACTATTCATCAATCACACTCTTCCGTATCATCAACACATAGCACATTTTGTTGGCGCCACAGGACCAATCGCAGTGCCCATACATGAGGGTCAGCGCATATAGCTTCTGACACGCCGCCCCGAGCAGCCCCCCTGCCAGGGCCGTAATCCGCCACACGGAGGGGCGATTCCAACGACAATGAAACCGCGCTCGGCAGCTCATAAGAATGTGTAATCTGACTGTAGCCAGGAATTCCCATCTGACTACAGCCAGCCTTCCGAACCGCTGCTCGGGAGGAATGTCATCTGATTGCAGCCAGGAATTCCCATCTGACTACAACCAGCTTCTGGGCCGCTGCCCAGGATACCGTCATCCGACTGCAGCCAGGAATTCCCATCTGACTGTAGCCGGCTTCTGAACCGCAGCTCAGGGTAACCAATCCGATCGCTACCGAATTGGGCAACACACACACATAACACATAGCAAGCACATGCAACCCACATTACACGTTGGGAGGGGAATACAACGTATAAATAAACCTATGCGTGATCCATCACCAACTAGGAATAGCCCTAACGGGGTTCATTACTTCTTCCACCTAGGTCAACGGGGTACCAATTCAACTAGCATGCAATATATCGACTCATAAACCTACGAACGGTACCCGAAATATCAAAACTAGACATAGGCACGACAAAACGGAGTCCGTTGGGACACCACGGGGATCGGGGGAACATCAAACGGGAAGCCGGGTCCCGAGGGGGGGGAATTCCAGCGGTAGCCGGTGGGTGGGGGTCACCCGCCGCAAAAACTGTTCCGGGCAGCGGGTGCCGGTGGGCAGCTGCCCGCCCGCCGGCTGCCCGCTGCCGGACAGTAAATTCGGCCGTGGGTAGGTGGCGGGTCCCCTACCCCCCACCTACCCCACTGA
>VALG01005999.1:0-10635 GCA_009835305.1 Ipomoea purpurea
ATAAGTTCTATCGTATAATTACAAGTTTATACAATCCAAGTATCTGTAAGACGCTTGGCCGAGCGGTTAATGCGTGTGCCTGTTATTAAGTAGCATGGGGTTCACCCGCGAAGAAGTTCTGAAATCTCTTAGCGTCGGTGAATATCCCTTTTTTGGTTTTTTTTTATATTATGACTTAAAATAATTCGTTCCATGATATCCTCAATTCTGCATAAATGCTATCAAGTGTGGACCGGTATACTGTAATTTCTATAAATATGTTTATATAACCAAAACGAAAATTTTTATTTTTTACTTTTTTACTCCCTAAATACTATACAGTGGTATGGCCGTATACTTCAACTACAAATCACCACATACAGATCTCTTATTATGAAATACATATACATTACGGAGTATTTTAATTTATACTTCCTTATATAAATCTTGGATAGGAGATGTGTTAATCGTTTATTCTCTTATATTATTTGTTTTTGTCAATAACCAGAGTTTGCGAACAGTCAAGAAATATACCTCAGATATAGGTTTTAAGTCATATGCAGACCGATATTTAACTTTAAAAAGAAGAGATGTGTTATCGCAAGAGATACGCGTATAGTCAAATAGAGGCAAACTATGATGAGACAGCTGTAAGAAGAACGAGAAGTACGTGTACTAGTTTATATGGCGCGATGGCCTTTTCTTGAGCGTAAAACACTTGCATATTTATGTTGCACCCAACTCCCTAATTATAGATAATTAACTGCATATCATAGTCCTTTTATTTTAAGTCTTCCCATTTTATTATTTTTATAAGCGACAACTTCGACGTTGCCACAACACGAACCAGGCATTGAACTCGTTCTGATTATCGATAGGAGTCACTATAGTTATGAACAGATGATAATATCTGCGATTATTTTCATATATAGTTATTAATTCCTGATTTATTATACACTGATTTTAATTAATTGGTCTCTGGAATTTATAAATAGGCCCAATTATGGTGCCAATATATTTTGAGATTAGGTTTAAAATGGAATGGTATCATTCCGTTACTGATCTATCTGAATTACAACATGCACGGCAAGCGAAATTCGCCTGATATAGCACAAAACAGAGTATCCAGGACACGTATACGCGGCCTGTGGTGATACTCCGATTGTCTTCGGCTATTTTCCTGGATATGATCAAGGTCTATACAACTAAACAATCTAGGTTCTCGAAACAGGAATTAAATTAGGTAAGAATACCTCATTACATTCTCCTGAACAATATAGTTCGGAAGATTAATTTCAATGAAAATATTACTATATAAATAAAGTATCAACTATGGATGAATGTTGCTTTATCATCATGCTGCGCGACTATGAGGTTTTAAAAAAGTTTTAGTTATCAACTCTACATTGTCTGATTACAATATTTTGTGTGAATATATTCTACTTCATTATGTATTCCATATAGCATAATTTAAAATTCTCATAGATCTTATTTTTATAACTTGATGTTTTAGCATACTGATACTAATTCTTTTACTACAAATAAATACTAACCATAAGAAGATAAGTAGTAATTATAGAATTTATGATATTAGATCGTGCTTTTTTATTTGCGCAAATATACTTCGTTACTGCCTGTTCTTTTTTCCCCGAATATTTTCCAGAATGAATATCAATTGGACAGATATATTTACTGATGCAAGAAGTACATATGTATATACTTCCTGTATATGTTATGCAATTTAGGTCGATAACATGACATTTGTTTTGAGAGGTAATATTTATGATGTATATATTAATTTTGAAAATGTGTAAAAATCTATTACCTTTGATGGGAATTTGCTTCATTTGTTTGACTGTATGTCATTATATGTATCGCTTGGATCGACGACTGCCGTCCAATATCTCCCGAGCTTGATGTGGCACCGTTGCAGATTTTGCAATGATGTAGGCAAATATTGAAGCATGATTGTTTGGGCATACATGTATGTCATGATTTGCTTTTGACGAATGAAACCTATAGTGTGTGTGTGTGTGGTTGGGATATTTGTACATTGAAAATATCAGAACCTTTGTGAACAACATTAAATATATACAATCAAATTGCATAAATACAAAACCTATCGTGAAATATTTGTTATTTTCTGCAATTACATTACGTTTTTGACGTTTTTGCGTTTCCTTTTCCGAGAATTGAGTCCGACGGCGAACGTTGAGCGTGTCTCGAACTGAGGGACGAAGATCCCTCCGGTTGAATTTGCGTCGTTTTCCCTAAAGAACATCGGCGAGCGCTTTTACGTTGGCAGGTGAGCGTGTGTTGCGTCGCGTCTTGGGTCGCCGCCGGCAGGCGTTTTTTGGCGTTGGAGCAAGGACATGTGACGACTCCACAAGGTGGGTATGCGCGCCCCCTCGACGGTTGGGTTGCGCCTTAGTTTCCGCTTGAGCCCTGTCCACTGGAGGACACCGCCATGGGTAAAATGGCGATCGGCTACCTGTCGAGAATCCAGCGCACCGGTGGCATCGCGATTTGGAAAAACCAAGGCGACAGTTGCAATCGCGAACTGAAAGACGAACGCGGCCTGCTTCTCCGTCGGCAGTGCGCTGGTTTTCCGGTGATGCTTTGCAGATAGACGGACGGCGATGGATGCTCCGAACGCTGCTCCTCAAGCTCGGGCGGCTGCTGAGTTTGTTCGCATGGCTCGCTTAAGGAATTGAAGAAGATGAGTTTTGATGTCAACCCTCCTTAAACTTTACAGTGCAATTTACCTTTATTTACCGATATTATTTATTTGCCTTATTACATAACTTGCATATTAATTTTAGTACGGCAAATTATATCAGATTAATAGTTCACCCGAATAATACATTAATATTGCCATGTATACTATTTACTGTGGCAAACGTAATATATAGTACTGATAATTTGAATTTAATGACCTTTAATTCCCTCTTAATTTTGCATTAAAATTCAACTAATAAATTATTATTCAATTAGGGCAAATATTAAAATTAAAATTTGCTATTTGAAGTTTTAATTTAATATTGGAATCATATTAATGCCGAAATGTTGAAAATTCTATTTATGACTTATGAGTTAATATTGCAAAATCCAACGCATGCTTTATAGTTATAAATTATTTGTTATAATTACATCCTAGAAAAGCATATAGATTGGTATAGCATCCAGTTATTCAATTCATCAATTATATTCATTTTTTTTTTTTTTGGATCCTCCAGCTAATTTGGATATTATATAGCCCTATTAACGACAGCTGTTTGGTTTTCTCATTCACATTTGAAATTTATAGTCCTATATGCACTTGTACTTTTTAACCTATTTTGAACAAGCTATTTTGGCGCACCTATCTTGGGTCTAATAAACGTATGGATCCTATCATTATTGAGTGATATTTAAACGATAATTGGTATAACTTAATTGAATGGTAAAATGCCCTATGTAATCAGTATTCCATAATTAGTGTTGTAATATAATGAATTGCAACTGTACTAATTGCCATGACTAGATGATATATTGTGATGTTTGGCGATTGTTGCAATCGTTTTGCATTTACAGTCATTATTATGGTAATTAGTAAGGTCATTGAAAGTTTTAGTCAAGAACTATTTTTTATGCACTTTATATCAGTTTATTAAGTTGAAAATGTTTGGATATTATATTTTCAACCATTAATTTTTCGGATTTTAATTTTTATTAAGTTTTAAAAGTTTTCCCGAAAAATGTTTTAAAGGTTTTGTGGTGATTAGCAATTGTTTTTCCATTTAACTCCTAATTGTTATAATATTATATGATTATTATGGACTCATGAATTTCAGAATTTTGCAATTTTGCCATAATTCAATAGTAAGATTTTTAATTATGGAGTGTGATTTTGAATCACAATTTTTGGAAAATGCATATTTTATGGCAATTGGATATTGTTTTCCTTTTCCAGTTTGCCATGATAATTTTCATAATGATGTTAAGAATTATATTTTGAAGATTCTTAATGAATTTGCTTATCCAAAACATTTATGATAATATGACAAATATCATGTGACATTTAATAATAATTATTATCATTAATATTAAATGTTGTTCGGTTACGATTAAGAAATTGATTATTCCGTTATTACCGTATTAAATAATTATAGTAATAACGATTATCAGTTTTGAACTAAGGAATCAATATGTTGTAACATTGTTATCATTATTATTATTTTTGGTTTTTTTGGATTGTGATAGCCCACTTTGATTGAGTATGAATATTTGATTTTAATTTCATATTTTGAGTTTGTTTTATGCATATAATTAAATTAAATGCATAATATTATGCTTTAAATTATGCAATTTAGTTTTATGAGAATTTAATTTGTGATGTCAACATATCATATGGTTTTGATATGGTTAGAATTTACAATTTTAAAGCTAGTTCTCATAAAGTTTACTAAATGCATTGAATCATTTTTGGGCCTAATAGTTAAAACTTTTCAATAATTGAAAATATAGGGTTATTTTAAATTATTATTCAAATTTATAAATCCTTCAAGTTTTGGATTCATGTTGTTATTTGAATAATAATTTTATAGCTCTTTTTAATTGCTATTATTATGTTACATTTATTTGGATATGACATATTGAATTTCACATATAATTGTTCACTAGCATAACATTATATTTTCTAGTTATGTGAATTTATATTATGCCTTTTGAATTGATAAGTTGGGAATTATAATAATCCTTGGAGTTTTTTCCCAAAATGTCCCTTGACAATCGTTCATTCTTTCTAATTTTGCATATTCGATTTTAAAATTGCACCCAATGTGGTCCCTTAACTTTTAAAAGCTCCCCCCAAATCCGGTCCTCCGTTAAAAATTCCATCTCATTAAGTGTTAAAATGTAAGGGCATTTTCCGTCCGTTTTACCTATTATATCCTAATATTATACTAGTCGAGGGAGCCATTTTGGGAATAGTCGAGGAATCATTTTGGGAAAAACTCATTTATTTTATTTCATTTTGGTTTATTTCCATTTTTTTAAGACTATCAAATTAGAATTTCTATATTTTTTTTTTTTCTTACAATATAAATAGTTACAAATCACCAATCAAAAAGTCCAAATTTAAACATTCTCTACAAATTTTTTTCCCTTTCCTATGTAAACATACCAACTTCACCTCTATTCCATCAAGTTTTAACAATAAGTCCGTAAAGTTTCAAAATATAATACTCATATACTTTTTTATGTTCATATAAATATATATATATTATACACACCACACACACACACACACACCACTTCAATAAGACAATCAATCAACTATGTATCATTTTTTTAAAGACTATCATATTAGAATTTTTCTTAAATTTTTTTCTTACAAATATAAAATATTTTTAACTTTCTCTACAATTTTTCTTCTGTCTAAACATACAAATTTTTTCCTATCCTTATCAAGTTTACAATAATTTCGTACCTTTTGTAAAAATTTAAATTTCAAATTTAAGTTTATTAATATTATATACCTAAAGAATACAACAAACTTTCAAAAATGACAAGAACTGTATATATTGAAAAATGATTAGGCTTTAGGTTTAGAATTGCTTTTTTTGTGATAATTATTTTTGCATTATCGTTTATTTTACTTGTTTCCTTTAACACATATAAATTGATAGCCATATTGTAAGACTCCTCTTTAGCATGATGTACTTTCTTGGTAGAGATAGGCATTTGGAAATGGTAAGTTATGATTTGTACTAACTTTGGAATGAAACTAATGGCCTCGCCAAGTTAAATTAAGCCAACTTTTAAAAAAATATTTTTCTAACATTTTGTCCATTAACAGAGAAGTGACGCGTACTTCTCAGTTCCAAGAAGTGCTAGAACATAGCGATTGATTGTAAAAATAATAATTTTATTTTCAAAGGCATACTGACCGAGAAATTAAAGCGTACATTTGGGTGTCTAAAACTAATAAAAATAGTAATGTTATTTTAGTGGTAAAAATAATATTTAATGTGATACATAGTGATTGATTTCTATTGAAGTGGTGTGTGTGTGTGTGTGTTGTGTTGTCTAAATATATATTATATAGTATAATAACTATATATTATATATATATATATATATTAAAATAATTAATTTTATTTTCAAAGGCATACTGACCGAGAAATGAAGCGTACATTTTGGGTGTCTAAATTGATAAAAATAGTAATGTTGGCATACTGACCCGAGAATGAAGCTACATTTTGGTGTCTAAATTGATAAAAATAGTAATGTATTTTTAGTGTAAAAAATATAATTCAATATCTCTAACTGGTGGTTGGGCTATAAAAACCAAGTAAAGCCCCAAAATACAGTAACAATTTTCAAGTTACTAAAGTTTTTTGGAGTTAACAAAAATACATGTGTTGCCCAAATGCAACGCCCATGTCACACAACTATAGAATTATAACTGGCCTTAAGTTATAAATTCTAAAATTGGTATGATAAAATTTTAATCTTGATCATGCAATTTAAACCAGAAGAATTAGTGACATAAAACTGCTGTAGGCTAAAGATTTTAGTTCCAATTAGACGTCAACTGAGACTTTTATGATTAAATCAAATAGAAGAATCTAGTGACCACACAACTTGCTTGTGGGCTAAAAGTTTTGTTCAATTAGATCAACTAAAACTTTATGATAAATTATTATCCAAAAGGGGATAGAAGAATAATCTAGTGACATAAAAAATTGCAATAGTTATGCTGTGGCAACCGAATGTCCATGCGGCATGGTGCATACGTTCAAAACGGACGTCGTTTTGACTTACAAAACCGCGCGTGCCCACTTTAAAAAAAAAATCAGGTTCGATTCTCAGCAATAGCATTATTAATGATATAGTATTTGAAATTGTGGATGTAAATTTATGAAATTGTGGGTAATATAAGTTATGAAAATTGTGGTTATATAGTTATTCCATTGTGGATATTTAGTTAATCATATATTGGGGATATTTAGTTATTCATTGTGAATTTTTACTTCATTCATTGTGAATTTTTTACTTCATTCATTCATTCATTGGGTGGATTTTTAAACTTCCATTCATTTCATTCATTGTGGATTTTTACTTCATTCCATTCACTGTGGATATATAGTATTATGAATTGTGAATATATAGTTTATGTTTTATATATTAGTGGATATTTAGTTCATCATATATTGTTCAATCATATATTGTGGATATTTAGTTCATTCATTGTGGATTTTTACTTCATTCATTTCATTCATTGTGGAAAATTTTACTTCAATTCATTCATTCATTGTGGATTTTACTTCATTCATTCATTCCATTGTGGATTTTTTACTTCATATGTTAAATTGTGGATATATAGTTATGAAATTGTGGGTTATTATAAGTTATGAATTTATGGATATATAAAAATGTTATTGTCGGGAATGAACAAGTCGATACATAGTGATTGATTGTATATTCGAAGTGCTGTGTGTGTGTGTGTGTATATATATATAGTTATACTATAATACCCCGTATATATATATATATTTACTCATACCTATCACATACACTACTACATCATCATACTCACCAGATCACCTATAATTATATGAAGCATAAAATATAGAAGTATATATTTTTGAAACCTTACGGAACTTATTGCTAAAGATTTGATAGGAATAGAGGGAAGTTGGTATGTTTACATAGAAGGAAAAAATTTGTACGAGAATGTTTAAAATTTGGACTTTTGATTGTGGATTTTAACTATTTATATTTGTAAGAAAAAAAATGTATAGAAATTCTAATTTGATAGTCTTAAAAAAATGAAATAAACAAAAATGAAATAAATAAATTAGTTTTTCCTACCAAAAATGATCCCTCGACTATTCCCAAAATGGTCCCTCGACTAGTATATTAGGCATATAATAGGTAAACGGACGAAAATGCCCTTCATTTTAACACTTAATAGACGGAATTTCTAACGGAGGACCGATTTTGGGGAGCTTTTAAAAGTTAAGGGACCACATTGGGTGCAATTAAAAGTCGAATGCAAAATTGAGAATGAGCGATAGTCAAGGACCATTTTGGGAAAAAAACTTCTAATTCCTTGTTAGGGTGAACTTTGTGTGTGGAATTATATTATGGTAGTGCATTATGTTTAAGCACCTTTAGACGTCTAAAATGTTCACCTAAGATCAAACTTTTCATATGTGAACTATTAAAGATTTGAAAAAGATTACTTGTCAATTATGCCTTTAGTGTGAGAAAACATGAACCGGTAAAAAGTTTCTCGGGAAGGGGCCAATGTGCTACTAGTTCCCTTGAAACATTACTATGACTAAGGAGTTGTTATTTTTAATGAGGCTTAGTCCCAACCAACTTTCCTGGGAGTACACTTGAAATTGTTTATCATATTGCGCATAATTGTTTTTAGGCTTTAAAGTTGATGGCTAAGATATTAAGAAAATCATCTAGTGAATAGTGATCTTATAATTTTGATTAATTAAGTAGTAGCCACAGTATCTTTGATTAATTGAAATTTTGTGAGATCATATACAGTCATAGACGTATTGATTGTGATTAATTATATGATATAATCAAATTTAGCCCACAAGCAATTTTGTTATGTTTATATAATTAATTGGGGTAAAGAAACATCAAACTATGATCATAATTTAGCCCACAGGCAATTATGCATCGGAATATAGTTTTGGTGACTTTTATCATTACAGATAGGAAGGTCATTTATTTAACATATAGTTATAATATAAATAAATTGGCGTCTTCTATCATAAAATTATGATATATGTACATATTCAAAAGTATTTTTATGTGTACATTTGTGGTATTAGTCTAGTTTCTTTTATGTGTATTTATTATGCATGAAATGAAATTCTGATAAATAGCTTGGTACATTAATATTCTTTTGCGTACAAATATCAAGTGATCAATACAATTTCATAACTGAAATTATTAAGTTTTTTATCACTTTGTGACTAATTACAAAAAATATAATAAAATCTACCCACAGGAATTTTATTATATTAATGTAAATAGTCAGAATAAAATATCAAATCATATTTCTTAATTTAACCCACAGGGATTAAGAAAAGGAACATGGTTTGATAGTTTTATCATAAAGTTGTAGATGGATCTAATGGAATAAAACTTTAGCCCACAGGCAAGTTTTTATGCAATTATGCTGTGCAACCGAAATGCACCTTGCAAGGTCATACGGTTTTTGCAAAACGGCGTCAGTTTTGGTAAAAAAACGCCCGTCCCACCTTAACCAGCCAAAGATATCAGATTTCGGATTCCGAAATAACATTTTTATAATAATCCATAAATTCTAATATACTAACCACCATGTTCATAACTATATACTCCACATTTCATAACTATATATCCACAGTGAATGAGATGAAGGTAAAAAATCACCAATGAATGAATGAATTAAAAATCCACAGTAATGAATGAAAAAATCCCCAAATGAATGAATGAATGAAGTAAATCCACAAATGAATAAAAATATCCAAATACTATGATTGAACTAAATATCCACAATGAATGAACTAAATATCCATAAATTCATAACTATATAACCACAATTTCATAACTCATATATCCACAATTTCAGTAATGACATGAATGTAATCAACCCACAAATGAATGAATGAAGAAAGTAAATCCACAATGAATGAATGAATGAAGTAAAAATTCACAATGAATGAAGTAAAAAACTTCACAATGAATACTAAATCACAATATATGATTGAACTAAATATCCCACAATATGAACTTATATAACCACAATCTTCATAACTATATAACCCACGATTTCCATAACCATACATCCACAATTTCATAACTATATATCCATAATAATGCTATTGCTGAGAATCGAACCTGATTTTCTTTTTTTAAAGTGGGCGCGCGTTTTTAGTCAATAAAACGACGTCGTTTTGACCGTATCACCATGCGCATGGTAGCATTCGGTTGCACAGCATATACTATTGCAAGTTTATGTCACTAGATTATTCTTCTATCCCCTTTGATAAATAAATTTTATCATAAAAGTTTTAAGTTTGAAGTCTAATTGAACAAAATTTAGCCCACAAAGCAAGTTGGTGTGTCACTAGATTCTTTCTATTGATTATCATAAAGTATCAGTGTGAGTCTACTTGAAATAAATCTTTAGCTACAGGCAAGTTTTATGTCACTAGATTCTTCTGTTTAAATTGATGATCAAGATAAAATTTTTAATCATACCAAATTTTAGAATTTATAACTTTAAGGCCGTTATAATTCTATATTGGTTTGTGACATGGGTTGGCATTGGCAACACATGTATTTTGTTAACCCTCCAAAACTTTAAGTAACTTGAAATTGTTACTGTATGTGCGCTTACTTCTGGTTTTTTAGCCCAACCACCAGTACGAGGATTTTTGAATTTACACGTGATAGTACCTTTCTGGATCCTTATATTGAATTGTCTATCTACGCCAATATTGTTAAAATAAAGCAATTTAATTGTTAAGTAGTTGAAAATTTGTCTTGTTACATGTACATATTTAACATGTCCAAACTAATGGTGGAGAACTCTAATAATCCCTTGTTTAATTATTGCGACTTAGGATCATTAGTGTGTATATCATTTATGCTCAA
>VALG01006003.1:0-13798 GCA_009835305.1 Ipomoea purpurea
GACGTTGTTAAGGATCAAAAGAAGATTTTTGGATTTGAGAGAAAGAAGGGAAATGCTTGTCAGTTGTGATATTGGGATCAGCATTAATGGTCAAGCAAACCATTAGGCAGTTGATGAAGAAGATGGATAAGGGGAAAACAATGGGAGTGATCTCCATGATATAGCACAATCTAATATGTGAGCAAGTCTTTGGTTTGATAAAAATGATTTAATTAAACGAGTGGTTTTTATAGCCAAATTGGTTTGCAAAATTTCTCCGAACCATTGTTGATGTTGATTGATGAGACATCAGTTTAAGACTTGTAAATTTTTATCCTTGAATCTAATAAAGAAAAAAAACCGAAGACTATAGGCTTCCAATAGTTTTTTAGTCTTATATATAAATATATCCCCATTTGAAGGAGTAATATTTATTAATATTAAAATAAATAATAATTTATCTGCAATGCACAAATAAAGAAATTTAGATTTATCAACCTTCATTCACACTTATTATATTAGATTTTAAATTTAGATTTTAGATTTTATATATATATATATATATAATACTATATATATAATATATATACACACACACACACACAAATATAGCATTAAATGTTATAAACTTATATTATGTTTAAATTGTTAATTGTTGAGTAATAGTTGGTTTAGCTCCAAATTTGATGTTAAAAAGCCTATGTTATAGGTTTGAATCTCATTAGCAACACTTTTTCTTATTTTATCTCTTTCATTCATTCACAAGATAAAATTAGATATTTTTTAGTCTACTTTTATGAATCATTTAATTAACAAATTAAATTCTCTTTTATTCTACTTTTTATGATTCATTTAATTAATGTAGTATACAAGTTCATATTATACTTCATTATATTCAAATTAATTTAAAAAACTTAAAGTTGATCTAACTAAAAGAAATTAAAATTAAAAAGTATTTATGAATATAGTGTTATTCAAATTATTTTTTATCTAATTAATTATGTTTCATATTTTGTCATAAATATTTTCACCTCATTCAAGTATAATTTTTGGGCTCCAACCTAACAGATCGTTAAATATCAAAAATATTCTATTAGTAATTACTCGTTATGTTTTTGTATTATTTACCCCTATTAATGGTTCACCTGCTGAAAATATGATTTACGAAACACATCTGAAAATGTCTTAAATCAAGTACGGAAGTCTTGTTCCGACCACTTTTGGTGTCCGGAAAATCCTTTATATACTATTTTACGAACACCTTTTTTACTTTGAATTGATTTAAGATCATTTCAGGGTCGGAAATCTCTAATTTACCATAGTCGATCGTTTAATATTGTTCATTGAACTTCTAACCCGTCATTTTAAACTTCGTCCCTATCGGAATGATTTTTTGGATCCGTCCTACTTGGAAGGCTGCATGCATTGACAGATTATAACAACATCTAAGGAGATTCACAAGTATCTGAAAGCAAAAAAGATCATTGAGGTTTCCTAATTCACTCTTAAGGAGAAGATATTGTCTTGGAATACTGTTCTCTTATATAGTGATCTTCATTGAAAACAGTAGGTTAACTCAAATGAATTTTCTAATTTTGTTGTTAACTTTCAATGTGACAACATACTATACATATAAGACACATGCAATTCCGTCCGCATGAGTAGCTCACTGGATTTATATGAGGTGAACTTTGGAAGAATGACTGGATCGAGTCTACCGCGCATGTGGGAGGCACTTCTCAAGAGTGAGGGGCGGGCTCTATGTGCGAGTGAGCCCGGTCTTAGCTCTATGGTTCATGTTCAGTTGAGGGCATGGGGTTTCTCTTTTGGAGGAAGAAAATGCATTTCAAAAAAAAAATGAAAAACTATATTTAGATAAAATAAGTAATTATAATATGGTTGAATAATCCATAAACATGAATTGATATAATATAAAATGCACAACATTTTCTTAAAATGATCGGCATGCTTTATTTGCTAGTTGATTAAAAAATAAATAACCTAATAACCCATGTTACGATGGCACCCGGGTTCAACTCCCATATGGGAGATATGAGTTCGAACGGAGGCGTTAAATCAATAGATTTGAAATGTTATCATTATTTTAATCATACCAGTATACCAATGCTGAATGAAGTAATATTGTAGTAGTAGTAGGTGTAGAAGGTTTCAAAGTCAAAAATGTAAACCTTAATACATCCCATTGCCAATGCATGCATGTCTCCTAATCAGTACGTAATTCATAACGTCCATATATTATATATAAAAAAAAAAAAAATTGCTGATGCAACTCAATTAACGCATACTAAGATTGATTAATTTATAAAAAATAATTAACATAAAATATATGAAGTCCAATTAAAAATATGTATAATTTTTGTTTTGTTTTTTTTTTTGTTTTTTTTTTTTTGGTAGGTGGGGCGGGGGGAGATAGGGTGAGGGGCATCGAATACATATTTGAAAGAGAAAACAGATGAAGTTACCCATCAGCCAAATCTGGAAGAAGATGTCATCACCAACTATGTCTTTGTCCAAGTCTCCAAGACAATCAAAGGCGAAGATAAGAGACGGGTGGGGGCTCTCACCACACAAATCTTTAATTTTCAGCTATGATATGTGTATTGATGGATTAAATTAATTCGGGTGGCTCGTATCAAATAACCCAATTCAATTAAGTAAAGAATAAATAGATAAACGAATAAATATAGTAAATAACAAGCTAAGTGACAAATACAAGAAATATAAATATAATGTATGTCATGGAGACAAAGATTGAATAGATGTTTGTGTAATGTTATTACAATAGATCTGATGATAATGATGATGATGTCTTAACAAGACAACAACACTAGTATTTATACTCAAGAGCCTCCTATAACTATTCCCTTAAAAAGGAGGTGTTCGTTGTAGCTACTTGGACCGCAACCGGTCTCGTGGTCGGCCCCCGCCTGGTGCAGCCGACCGAGGCCCAAGCCGAGCCCCAGGTCGAAACCTTGGGCTGGGGCCTAAGCTGAGCCCCGAGCCAAAACCTTGGGTCGGGGTCCAAACGAACCTATCTTGCTCCACTCCATCGGGTCAATTTGCTCCGGATCCATCTCCAATATATCCATCACATAGGTCAAGTCCGGGGCTCGACCTAGGCGGCCAGGGGTCCAACGCAAAGCTCCACCTCAGGGCCCTGGGTCCAAACGAACCCATCTTGCTCCACTCTACCGGATTGATTCGCTCTGGGTCCATCTTCGATCATTATATTCAATTCATTACCAGTTCCCCACTTTCCGAGTTGCAAGTATTCTTCAGCAAAAAAGAGTAAGTAACTACCACACCGCAACTCTCTTTCTTTGTTGTGTACTTGGAACTATTTTGATGTTGAACGAAGTATTTAACTTTTCTCATCATTGCTTCAACTTGTGTCTCTTCTTAGCTTTTCTGCTTTGCCACCTTAATGCACCTTCCATATTTTTTTTGTCAAGCCCCTGCTCAGTGAGGGGGGGGGGCATGACCAAGCCCCCGCTCGACTGGCCTTGGCTGAGCCCTAGCTCGACTTGCCTAGGCCGAGCCCCCAACTCGGTTCACGTCATGTGGATTTTGTTTCTCAACCCAAGCCCGAGGCTAACTTGGTCTCTATTTAGAGGTCGGACCTCCCGCCATGGGTTCGATTTTTTATTTTTTTATTTTTGGTAGGCTAGTCTTTTGTCAAGGGTTTACCTTGGTCAACGGTTTAACTACATAAGTTCATAAATCTAACTCCATAACCCATAAATCCATTACATCACTCAAATGATCAAATCAAACTCCTTAAGTCCATTATTATTAGGACTCTAGTGATTGTATTTCAATTGTACTCTAATTAAATTAAAGGTAAGAAAATAAACATATTTACCTGATGGCGAACTGGTTGGTGGAGTGGTGTGCCTGTGCAATGAGACTGCCGGAGTGATGAAGGTTCTAACCTCGGCGGCGATTGTTAAAGACTTTGTTAACATCGTAAGCAAGATAAGATGCTCAATGAGACAAGAAGTCTTTCAATTTCAATTTAATTCAACTTATATGAATGTTTAAAATAAATAAATAAATTAAAAGAAAAGAAAAAAAAAAAAAGTCAGTTCTTTTACACAGGCCAAAGTGAAAATAAACCACAACCTGTTTAAAAACAAACAATAATTATTAAGATTGAACAAATCTCACAACCTATATGAAAATAAAAAAAGAAAAAATATGGCAATATACATTTTTCTTCTACAAAGCCATTCCCTTTCCACAGTCAGAACCTAAACTGTGAAGAATTTGATGCAGATTCTTTATATGATCTCAGCTGACTGCCAGGAATACTTTTCATGTACCAAATAAATAGGCTGTATTTCTGGAACCTAACGAACTTTCGTGCTTTTTTCTTTCTGAAGCAAACATGCGCACGAGCAGAATACGCTGCTGACATGAATCCACTAGACAAACCTGGGAGGAGGATCATAAATGTGTGAGAAGTGAGAAGGATGTGTAACCTGAAATTTGCATTTGAAGCAACAAAGTGTATAGTACACATTAGTACCGGTAATCTGCTATAGCATAGTGAATAGAACTGAAAGAGAAAGACATCCAAAATGGCAAGAAAATAATGCAAATGGACCAAACCAGACTAAAAGATTGAATCTAATCAATCAGCTAGTCTAACCATGACCTTATAAACCCATATATTCTCTCTTATTTTTGAAATAATTATTGCATTTCAAAGGCCAGGAGTCCTGAGAGGCGCGTATAATATATGTTTTAGAATCCTTACCTGACTAGCATTACTTCATGAGTGCATCCCTATAAAGATAAATGAATTGGCCTTACATCATGTAATGTTCTCAATAATTTTTTAAAAAAAACATAGAGAGTGAGAAATGTACTATACCTATTATACTGGCAAGCACACACTGCAGTAAATGAAGGTGTACCAATATCCTATGCCCAATGAAATATCGATCTTGACAGTGATAACTTAAAGATTCTCCAGCACAGTATGCAGTTGAGGAATCTGCCGACGAAACAATGGTTCTAGGCGGAAAGCAGGGGTACCAGTCGCCACCTGATTACTAATACATTTCATTCCATGCTTGTACAATCTCGTCAATCTTGAACCCTGAATTAGATCATAGTAAACTGGTAAATAAAAGTATAACCTACTTAATTAAGAAAACTTTGTTGGCAGAAATTGAAGCATGTGCTCCATCTCAACTGCTCTGATACCAAATAAAAGTCTAAGCTGATAGTTGGATTGCACATTAATGGTTATATGCTCAACAGCAAATAGTTGTTATTTTACCTTCCAAAGCCTATCATTAGAGTTGATGGTTCTTTATCATGACAGCTATATCGGTTTGAGATGCTCCAGCGAGTTCAAACTTTTCGACTGCAACCTCTAAGCACTCCTCCATGTTGGTAAACCAATTTATACTCCATAACAGAAACGCTCGTAGAGTAAGGCACCCCATAAGAGGTAAATCTGAGACCTCATGTTTGAAGCTTGCTCTTCAGCTTCGTCGGGTATGACATCTTTAAGTAGTCCATCCAACCCCATTTTACGCAACAGAGATTTATGTTCTTCGTGTTTGGAAATCCATTGAGACGCTGTTCTTCCATCTCCTCCCACATCTGCAGCCCTCTCTCCATGTTGTCCTCGGCCTTGTTATACATATCCAAGACCTCGGTGGATGGCGGTCTCTAAATCGACTTTGTTCCCGCTCCCAATCACGTAATACCAGCGTAGTTTTGCTTGTTCGAGTTGTAGTTGCCCGAGTGCAAGAAGCCCTTCGTAGAAGTCTGGCTTGAGTTTTACAGCTTCGTCAATACCTTTTAACCCGCCATTGCATACTCGTTTTGTGCCCAATCGTATGCAGATTTAACCTGTTCCAAGATTGAGCCCTTTGAACCGTCTTCTGTAAGGTATACTCGCTTCCTTGCCTTAGACATATGAACATTTCCCCAATTAAACAAGGCTAAAGCTGCCATTTCTTGGAACTTTGCTGTGGCAATTTCGAAAAGCTCTTGGGCGTTTTCACCTGTAACGGTATCCTCCATGGCTTCCGAGTATAGCTTCATCCCGATCTCATGAATATCCAAATACGAATCACATTCGAACCAACGTGATTCTTGAAAAGCTGTGCAAACTGTACTATCCAGTCCTCGACGCAAATTGGCCCCCTCGCCACTACTCTGGCTTTTTCCAAGACACCTTCCTCGGTAACTTTAGCTATTTTCTGCTTTTTTGTCTGCAGTTTTTCCTCTTCGCTCCATTCATAAACCGGTTCTCTATCCTGGCTAACTTCTTTGATGAACAGCTTTAACGAACTATTTGGATCGAGAGATGCCTCGGCCATCCTAAGTTCAGCAGTTGTTGTGATTGTAACCAAGTCGCCTTCTTGATCCTTATACTTTATAAGTATACCTCCATGTTTGGAAATCGTTTCAGAATGCATCCCTTACCAGCCCGATACTGCAGTTAACGGGTAATTGTGCCCATCTTATATCCTCCTCGAGAACTATCTTCACAGTCTTCATCACCGTTTTTTCTTCCTTAATGCTTATTTTCTCATCTACCACCACCTTATCTTCAGCCTTCTTTTCTTCCTCCTCCTCAACTTTTTCGCTTCAACAGCATCATCCTTCGATTCAACATTATCCTCGACTTTCTTCTTATCGTGTTTATGATGAGTCTTCTTCTTTTTCACTTTAT
This sequence comes from Ipomoea purpurea, assembly GCA_009835305.1. Lineage (NCBI taxonomy): Eukaryota > Viridiplantae > Streptophyta > Magnoliopsida > Solanales > Convolvulaceae > Ipomoea > Ipomoea purpurea. The sequence goes on from VALG01006003.1 coordinate 6,698, forward strand.
CCCTTACCTTGCTAGCAGAAGAAGTGTCTGGAGGCTCAACAAAATCGGGAGCCTGAACAATCTCTTTATCTTCAAGCACTAGACCTTTGTCCTCCATTTCCTTCTTGATTTGCTCGGAGACCTCCAATGCAGTCAAATTATTAGGCTCGATACTCAAAACATGGTTCACATCCCTCAACGCTAAATCCAGCCTATTCAAAGACTCGTAGCACTTTGCCCTCTTCAGCAAAGCTTTGCTATACTTGGGAGTAACTTCGAGAGCTAAATTGCATTCGTTTATGGCTTTCGGGTACTCCCCGATCCCCATTTGCATATAGCAAGAGGCTAAGTTAGTACGCAAGAAAGCAACATCGATATGGTTCTTGGGGAGCAGTTTAATGGCTTTCTCATATTTTAACATTGCACCCTCATAGTCATGCCTTTGGTACAATTTCTTCCCTTCTTCCTTGAGTTCTTGGGACATGTCGATGAAGACCGCTGTGTCCTCATCGAATGCCTTGCAGCTATAAGAACGCTCCACGACAGCTTTTCCCAGCTTGAAGCTCCCATTATTCGCCCTCGATAATACACTACTGTTCTTCCTCCCAAGAGGCTTCCCCATTGCTTTCATTCCGAAAACTTCCCTCCCTACAAAACCCCCAAAAATTGTAGCAGCTTTCACAAATTTTGTCAATTTTAAAGACAAAACAGAGCTCAAAATTCATTCAACCTCTACATTTTGATTTGTAAAATGAAAAACACAACCAAAACCAGAATATAAACCTCAAACTTTTGGAACCCCACTCCATAAAATCCACCAAATCATCCATAAAATTAAACATTCTCCATCATTAAATGAAACAATGAGAATTCAACTTAAAACCTCAACATAAAGCTCAATTATTCCAAATCCCACTTCAGAAATTCATTAAGCCATCCACAGAAGAAAAAAAACATTATTTACATTTTCTCAATCCCAAAATGAAAACTAAAAGATCATAAATTTAAAACAAAATAATGATAATAACATTTTCTTTCTTATTTAAAAAAAAAAAACTCATCAAGAAACCCAATCAACCATTTCATTTCAACCCTAACAAACTTAAAAGAAATTTGAAAAAAGAAAGAATTTTTTTTTACCTCCTGCAAATTGATCTCAGCCCACAAAATCAGGAATAATCAAATCCTAATCAGAAAGATGATAAGAATGATCACAGAGATGCAGTTTTTGTTTTTTTAAAAAAATATAACACAGAAAGGAAAATGAAAGAAGGTCTGATATGATAACAATGGAATCTTGATTAAAAGAATTGGAATATTATATCTGATGCAAAGATAATATGAACATAGAAGCTGTAAAGGAAAGGTGAAATGGGTGAGGGATTATGTTTTGTCTGGGATCTGACACGAACGGCGGCATGGATTACAGAGAGAGAATTATGGGAAATGTGAATTAAAATAAAGACTTTTTCTTTCTTTCATTCATTCCTTCCCATGCTTGCTACCATTTTGTTCTATGCGTTTAACTTAAAGACCAAGCCACACACTGCCATTCTGCCAATCATGGGCTCATGGCGGGTCGCTCTCACAAATATTTGAAACTAATGGGGAAATTTGTACTTTGGTCCTAAGTTTTTGATAAATAATGAAATTAGCCTGAAAATTCTCATGTTTCGAATGTACAGAATTATATAATAGAAAATATATAACTTTATATCTGAAAATACATAATCTTTATTAACAAGATAAAAATCTCATGTTTTGAATGTACAAAACTTTATACCTGAAAACACATAATTTATAACATAACACAAAACGACGTCAGTTTGGGAGGCGCGAGGCGCACATTGTTACATGCGCCCTGGTGCACGGTATAACGATTGATGTTGGGTTAGGGTTTTGCTATGGAGCGTTATGCTATGCAACCGTGTGCATCTTGCGAAATTGAATCCATAATTTTTATACTATAGATTCATAATTTCTATACTATAGATTCATAATTTCTATACTGTATAGTTATCAAATTATGAACATATAGTTCAGTGATTTGTGAATACAGAGTTCAATAATTGAGAATATGAACATTGAAAATTATGAACATAGAGTTTTGTAATTGTGAATATAGAGTTCAATAATTATGAATTTATAGTATAAAAATTTGGATCTATAGTATAAAAATTATGGATCTAATTTCGTATGCACCATGCATGGTGCACACGGTTGCACAACATAATTTGCCGTTATGTTATGTGTTGGGCTTTTATTTATTATCGTATTTGGACTTTAAAAAAATAGATTTTTGGCCCAAAATAGATTATTGTATACACATGCACATGTATATATTTACTAGCATTGTGTACGCGCGATGCGCGAAAATTCATGCCCAATATTAAACATTGATAAATTCAAATAATTAAAAAATATAAATTGAATGATATATATACAAATAATATATGTATTTTGTACACACACATATATAATTTATCATTCATAGAAATTTAATTAAAATATAATTAAGTATTAAATTAATATATAATGATTTTAATAAAATGATAATTAAAAATAAGAAAAAGATATGATAGATATAGGTGTATGGTAATAATAATGTGTTATTAAAGTTAGAATTAAAACTAACGGTTGTTATAACGGTGTAAGGATAGTTTTGTCTAATAACATTGAATGTACAACATTTAAAGTAAAATGTACACATTTATTTGCATACAAAAAGAGGACATTAAATCAAGGATATAACTTTCATTGAAGCCTTATTATGTTTTTAGATTTATACGTAAATTTATATTATTATGTATAAATAAATAGTATTTTTCATGTGTTTTATGGATATTTGGACCATCTCTATTCATTCCATAGATGTATTTTTATTTTTATGGGAAAAATAACTAATTATAATGTTTTATATTTAAAAAATTTGTATCCAAATGGACCCTAAATGAATTGTTAAATACTTATTATTTAACAACGTACTTTGATTATTTTAAAAAAATGTAATTAGATCTATTATATTTTAATCACTTTGTTTTTGCAGAAATTGAAATTCTGACAAATACTAAGATAAGCAGAGATTCAAACGACAAACGACAGACTACTAAACATTATTTACCATAAAGTGTTTAATAATATTTAATATTTGTTATTTAAATAATATAGAATGCCAAGCAGCGTTTTTTATTCGATGCAAGTGTTTTTTATTCATTAATATTCTTCATATATATTTTTTTTGTTCTTCAAATATATTCAACTTAATTAGTGTGTATAAATAAATTCATTTTGGATAATTAAAATGCTATAAACAATTTTCGGATCTTATCCGTGCATCACACGGGACAATGCTTAATAATTTTAGCATGTGCATCACACGACATGAGTATTAATATTTTCCAATTTTGAAGTTTCATGTTTGAAAGTTTATAACATCATTTATATTTTCTCATGAAAAAATGAAGAATCATTTATTTATTGTATATAGTTTAATTTACTAATTTTAAAATTTGTTATAAAAATGTGTGTGATATAATTATTTAAATGTAAATTTTAAAATCTCATGTGGTATCTAATAACACAATGTTTTAATATATGCTAATGGTATGTTGTGACGTTTTAATATAACTAATTTAATAAAGATGCTTAAATTTTATACCGTGCATCGCACGAGACAAATACTAGTAAGTAATATAACCATGGATCAGGCTTCATATTGCACTGTGAACTCTGATCCAAAAATTATGTGTCTGCAGTTATTATATTTATTTTGTACATGTAAACAATTGAATGCATATAACATGATAATTAACGGCAATTTATATCATGCACCAGGGCGCACATTGCATTGTCCGCCCTGGTGCAAAACGACGTCATTTTGTACTTTTTTTTTTTTTTTGAAAATTCTGCTTTTCCGTGTTTGTTGTTAACTTGTTAAAAAAAGGGAAAATGGTCAAATAAAGCCCTCGAACTTTAGCTTAAAAGTCAATTAGGCCCCTAAACTTTTTAAAGGTGCAATTACACCCTCAACAATTCATTTAAGTGCAATGAAGCCCAAAAATAAATTAATGACCTGTTATCACAGGTCATTAGGGTTCAGGCCACCTTTCTGCGAATTTTCCGACAAAAAAAAAAAAAAAAAAATTGACCTGCGAATTTTCCGACAAAAAAGTGACTGGCAAAATTTTCGACAAATCTGGGTCAGTTTCTGGTCACTTTTTTTTTTGCCGGAAAATTCGCCGGAATGTGACCTGAACACTAATGACATGTGATAGCAGGTCATTAACTTGTTTTTGGGCTTCATTGCACCTAAATGAATTGTTGATGGGTGTAATTGCACCTTTAAAAAGTTTAGGGCCTAATTGACTTTTAAGCTAAAGTTTGAGGGCCTATTTGACCATTTTCCCAAAAAAAAAAAATCATGTTTTGAAAATGTACATAATTGTATACTAAAATGTACATAATTGTATATGAGAATGTACATAATTGTAAACAGAATACACATAAACTTTTAACTGTTAAAAAAAATCGTATGTTCGAATGTACACAATTGTATAAAAAAAAATGTACATAATTGTATACCAGAATGTACATAATTGTATAACATAATATACATACACTCTGTCGCGTCGACTTCCCACACAACTTAACAAAACGACGTCGTTTTGGTATGCGCGGGGGCGCACAGTGCTATGTGCACCGTGGTGCAGGGTATAACGATTGATAGTTAACATAAGATGTTATTTTTCTTTTTTGAAAATACTCATATTCTTTACAAGGTAGTATATGTTCTATACTTTCTCACACATTTTCAGCCCAAAGAATCTAAGCCTCCACCATCGTACCGGAGTTCGAACCTATAACCATCCATTTAGAATGGTAACCGAGATGCCATCATGGTAATTGGTTAACATGTTATATGTCTGCAATTAACATAGTATGTACATACAATTAACAGTTTATGTGTCTGTAATTATCATATTATATGTTTGATCATGTGATATGCCTTCAATTTGTTACCGGTACATAAACATTAACTGAATGTACAGAATTTGAAAGTTATATTTGAATCGGGATCTAAAATGTAAGGTAAACCCTAGTCCATGGTATAATTTGCCATATATTATAAGTACTAGTCGGGCACGAGCTTCGCGCGAAACGTCATGCCCAACAATCAATTATTATGTTCTAATTTTTTATTTTTTTTTAAAACGAGTATGTTCTAATTTTTAAATAATAATATATATAATTTTTAATAATTGTTATATGACAAAATAAATAAGAATACATAAATAAGTTATTTAGATACCAACATGATATACAAGAATTGAATTAGGAACATGCGGGAGGACATTAAATTTGGTTTTGAGGGAGAGAATAGAGATGGTAGTTAGAATAATGTAGTGAATTTCTAAAAAATGTTTTAAAAAAATGGAGTGTTGAAATGATGGAGAAAAAAGAAGACAAAGATCACATCAAGGCAAAAAGAGAAAGAAGACAAAAAAGTAATGGTAAAGTTGTTATTTCTTTAAAAATTGAGGGCAATTAAAATGAAAAAATAAATAAAAAATTAGATCAAAAAATTTCAACCATTACATTTGAAATTAATGGTAAGCAAGGAGTGCCATTTTTGAGGGGCAAATGGGAACTCCCAAATATAAATATAGGGGATCAATATTTTTAGTCCATTTTTTAAATGCTACTGGCTCTATTACAATGTAATATCTGTTCATAATATTTTTAGTCTATAAATTACCAGTAAAATGATACATTCTATCCATCCCACCAATGGTTTTGTTAAAACTTATTATTATTTTTGAAAAAAAAAAAAAGAGTCCAATTAGTTATTAACAATACATGAAAGAAAGTGTAATTAAACCATTCAAATCAAAATAATACAATTAACCATCTAAATTTACAAAAAAATGCAATTAGATCAAAATTAATCCTCCAGATAAATCACTATATATATATGGCGGACTAGTGGTTAATATTTAATAAAATTATTTTATTTTTTATTTTATTTTTAAATATTGAATAAAAAACACTCAATCAGCACCTCTTCGTCAAAACCGCCTGAGACGAAGTGCGTGCGTAAGAACAATAAATTAATGAATTCTATTACATATATTCTTAATTTCTAATTATTTCACTATTTCTACAAAGGGAGGGGATACCCATACAACCTATGTCTACACTGAAGCTCGAAACCTAGACCTCCCACATAGGGGAGCAACGAAACCTAGACCTCCCACATAGGGGAGCAATCGGATACCAGTGGACCACAAGCCACCGATTACAATTTTAGTCTTTGACATGATGAACATTGATAAACTACTTTTTTTTTTTTTTTTAATGTGAGTCTCAGTAAAAAGTGTGTAAATCAAAATTTTGAGTGTAAAAATAAAAATGAAAGTAAAGAATGAGAGTCCCTTAAACATTTTTCCTTAGTTAACAGTCTCTCCGGTTATGAACGATCTTTTTTTTTTTCACATTGAAGCTATTGGATAGCCTCATTTTTTTTTTCTTAAAAAAAAAAAAAAAGCCTCATGGTCTTTGATGGGTTATATTATATACTTATATTCGCTGCATGTAAATTAAGCTGCTGCAAATCTTGTCCCTTCATTATCGTCGTGGCAACATATTCGGCTCTTGCACGTTGCCAAATTATGGACTTACTTCGGAGCTTCCCATGGCCAAGCAAACCACGTACCTCAGAGCTCTTGTCGGCAATTATTTAGTTCTCGCCGGAGAGGTCTACATTGTGTCGTCGTCGAAGTGGAATATCAGTTTCGGGACGGTGGTGTCCTCGGAATCGGATGGAAACATGAAGCACAAGTCCAGCCCTGTCGACCAGGAGGTGTCCACGAGAAGATTCACCTTCTTCCCAAACTCCTTCACCGCCTCCTACTCTTCGCAAATTACTAGTTGCATAAAATTAAAAAAAAAAATAAAAAAATAATATTAATGGTATATACATAAAGTTATATTCTTCCAAAAGGCTGAATCCAACCCTAAAGGCTCCCACACTCCGACCCGACAGAACATTTGAGAGGATGTAAATCATGGTAACTCAACTGAACGTGAACCACATAGGTAACCTGTGCTCACTACGCACAAGGA
>VALG01006006.1:0-12804 GCA_009835305.1 Ipomoea purpurea
CGGGAGTTGTTTCCGCCTTAAAGCAGGTATATGTTTGGCAACGTTTAACTGAATCGGTAACACAAGAGCGCATGTCCAAGCGGCCGCCGTCTTTGATTATGGAACCCGCTGAAAGGCAGCCGGGGCTGGATGGGCTTATGGGCGGCATTTTACTCACACACGGAGAGGTAGATGGAGAACATACCGACAGGGTGGGAAGGGTGAGTGTCCTTCAAGATGGTTAGACAGCGGTAGAAACTGGCGCTTCTGACACAGTTGCCATAGCGAGAACCCCTTTTGATTGTGCGTCATCCAAAAAGTCAGATGCCGAGTCTCGTAGAAGAAGCACAATATTAGGCTGTATAATTCTTTTGGCGGCATATGTTTTGTTCGTTGATAAAATGACTTACACAGACTATTATATTAATCGATAATCTTAAGTATTTGTTCTCTCCCGGGGATTATGCTCATTGAACATCAAGTAAGAGCTCTTTTGTGCCAGGAATACGTGCAAATCACGACAACAACGGTCACTTTGTTAGCCTCTATGAAGAAAGAAAATAAAAAAATTAAATTGCACATGATCGGCTGGGATCGAAGAACGAGGCAAAAACGGGGATGGGATGAGAGCTGTCTAACGAATTGATTTGGAAAAGCGTAAGATATGAACTTCTCTTATGGACTTTACTTCCCATGATTCCCTATTATTGTTGCTACGGGGAGGTTCTGGGGCTGGCATGTCGGCACTGCCGGATCATCTGAAGTGTGTACACATAACATCTATATAGATGTCCGATCAACCGTGGAATGAACTCGGCTCTGGAAGCGCTCTCAAGACCGTGCGCGAACGGGGCGTCAGAGCAAGGATGAAGTGCGATGTCCTCACCTGCCCACTGTTTGTGCTCTGTCGTGGAAAGGCTGTGCCAATTATCCTAGTGATGCGGTTAACACAACGGCATCAGACTGGAAAGAGGAATTCGAAACTAGCCCCGACGGGCCATGTTTCTATCACATTATGCTTTGGCGATTGATCAGTGAGTCCTCTTTTTTTGGATACGGACATAAAGTCGAGCCAAGCTAGGATGTTTTAAATATAAGAGAGATGTATTTCGGTCTTTATATTGTTGGAGCTGCGTGGTCAGAGAGATGGAGTTTTGGAAGAATCATAACAGGTTCTTATCTCTCTTATCACACAACGATAACAGGGCGGAGTTCTCGGCTCATCGCAAACAATAAATCCAGAATTGCACATTGGGTGTCCAACGAAGCGGAGGAAATCTTCCGCCTGTGGGGTTATATCTTCGATTGGCACCATTGTATTCATGGCATAAAGTTCACAGACGCGGAGATCATTTCACCAAGATTGCCATGACAGGAGTTGAATAGACAAGTAATCCGCGTGCTCTGGCCAATAGAGACCTTGTACTCGATTGCGGAAGGGTCAACGTCTAACTAAAGCTTGATCAGTCTAGTGCCCATGCCCACTTTTAGCCTAATTCAGAAGTAAATTTGGGCATGCGAAAGGAGTAAGTGACCTGGATGCGTGAAATACTTATGCGTAAGGTTTGACTAGTGGGGCGGTGTTTGGAGGCTAAACAAAAGGCGGTACGGATCCCGCTTCAGAAGTGTGACGCAATGTCATGCAGGCTCAAGCAAGTGGGGACCTATGCGGGACTCCAGGAACAAAAGAATTCAGACCGTCACCAACCTAGTGCTTTCTCCCATGGCATAGCTGCCGTTGGCGCATGCTTATGGATTTACCGGATACCTGTGTGGTCTCAGAAGTGCTGAAAAACTCAAATAGTGAACCTGCGTGAGTGGGTAGACGCTGGATTAATACACCGGAGCAAAAAGGTGACATCAGAATGGGTGGAAAGTGCTCCAAATATTCAAGCCTCAGTATCTAATTAAACACTGGTAATGCTTCCGGTTCCCGAGCTCTATTCGCGGAATGGCGAGCACAAAGTTCTGGCTAGACGTTTGGAAAAAGACGACAACGGTATATAATTAAGATTGCAAACACATTCCATTAGTTGAGCTTTAGCATGGTGCTGGAGGGCCACGTCCAGTAAGATAGCCAGTTACCAACCGTTCCTTTTACACAATAGTCCGCCACGCATGCGTAAAGCTCAACTAATGGAATGTGTTTGCATCTGTAATTATATAGCCGTTGTTCCGTCGCCCAAACGTCTAGCCAGAACTTTGTGCTCCGGCCATTCCGGATGACTCGCCGAATACCAGTGTTTATGATATGGGCTGCACTTTGGATGCCTTTCACGCATTTGATGTGCACCTTCCCGTATATCCACGTCTGACCCCCTCACTCGGTTCATATTTGTTTTTCAGCACTCTGACCCACACACTATCCGGTTCCATAAGCATGCGCCAGCGGAGCTTTGCCATGAAAGCTAGGTTGACGTCGTGAATTTTCCTTATCCCCAGTCCCCCATCTTGCTTGGCCTGCGTGACTTGCTCCCATCTGACGAGGCTCACGGCCTTGGTAGCCTCCACACCGCCCCACAGGAACCTTCGCATAGTCTTTTCCAAGCTCGTCACATACTCCTTTCGGCAGCCACATACTTTGCATATGTAAAGTGGGCATGGCACTAATGACAGCTTTAGTTAGCGTGACCCTTCCGGCAAGAGACAGGGTTCGTGATTTCCAACCATGTAGTCTGTTCTTCACTCTGTCAAGCAGGTCGGTGAAGGTCCGCGTGTGACATGGCCATGAATCGATGGCACTCCGAGATAACGGCCCAGGTCCTCCGCTCGCGTGACACCAAGTGCACCGGATATTTGCATGGCCAGCTCCGCGTTCGTGTTGTTAGAGAAAAGGACCTGTGATTTCTCAAAACTCACTTTTCTGACCAGAAGCTCCACAAAAAAGGTCCAGACATCTTTTAATAACATCTACTTGGGTCCATGGGTCAGCGGGTCGAAAAGAGGGCACCATGTCATCGGCGAGATAGATGTGATAGAACTGGGCCCCCGGCTGTCGAATTCCTTTCCACGAGCCTTTTGTTAACCTCATCTAGGATTAATTGGCACAAGCCTTTCCAGACATGAGCCACAAACAGGGCAAGCTGATCATCGCATCTCCTTGGGTCTGACGCCCCGGCTTCCCTTGTTCTGAAGCGCTCCAATCGAGTTCCAGGATTTTTTTACAGGTTGGATCGACATAGATATGTGGTGACACACTCCATGATGAATCCGAGCTCCATTGCCACCGAGAACCCTGCCCATCAATGAAGAGCATTCATGAATAAAGTTCAAGAAAGTCTATCCTACGCTTTTTCCAAATCAATTATTGGCAGCCCATCATGCCCGTTTTTTCCTTTTCTTCGACCGCATTGGTGTGCATTTACTTCCTGGTAACACAATGACGTTGTCCGTGATTTTTCCTTCTCTTGCACAAAGAGCTCTGAATGGTCCAACAATCCCTAGTGAGGACAAATTTAAGTCGATTAGTTAATAGTCTTTGCTAATCAGTTTATTAAGAACATTGCACAGACTTATAGGTACTAAATTGCTTTTATAGACTCGGCATCTTGGACTTTTGGATGAGCACAATCAAGGTCTCGGTTTACTGGGTGTCAGGAAGCCTGGGCAGTTCTCTTACCGCCTGTTCTAACCATCTTGAAGACATCGTCCCCCACCGTGCTTCCCACATCCGGTTGGTAAAAGGCCGCATGAAGCCCATCCGGCCCCGGCGCCTTTAGCGGCGTCATATCAAAGACGGCGGCCTGACCTCGGTCTTTTGGTAACCATTCTAGTTGAACCTCTGCCAGCATTCTGGCTTTAAGGCGGGAACACAGACCCCGGTGGAGCACACTCGTGGTTTGCAGATGCGTCGCTTCTAAAAAAGGGCCTTATAGAAATCTTGGACATGCCTCTGTAATTGCTCGTCTTCGAAAGAAATCCATTCACCCGTGCTTGTTTTCAGGCACCCGTATTTTGTTGCGGGGCCCTCCGACCATCGTCGCTGTGTGATAGAAATTTGGTGTTCCGATCTCCCGAGACGATCCCACTCTTCCCGAGACGCTGGAAACCAGTTTAACTCTTCCTGATAGAGGACATCTTCCAATTCAGCTTTTAACTTTTTCTCCAACTTATACAAACTCTGTGCATAGAATCCGTCACAAACCTCTTGTATTCCGCAATTCTGGCAAGCAAAATTTTCTTTTCGTACGGCTATGCTGCCAAAGACGTCCTTTGTTCCACCGCCGTAAGCTACTGTTTGGACGCTTTGATGTTTTCGGGCATACTCCGCGCTGGTTCAGGCTCGGCTTACCACATCCCTGAAACCCCGATCAGTGAACAAGCAGCTTTGTAACTTAAATTGTGCATTTGCTCCCCTTCTATTCCCTGTTTTCAAGACGGATTAACAGAGGAGCGTGATCTGAGCAGATTCTCGGCAAATGTTGGACTGATGCCTCGGGAAAACGTTGCCTCCACTCCACATTACAAAGCGCCCTATCGAGACAGGCTCCTTTCGCAGTAGACTCCTCGGTCCCACGAAACCAAGTAAGGCGAGGTCCGCTGAACCCCAGGTCGACTAAGCCTTCACTGTTGATCCACGTTGACGAAGTCTGTACTTCTTTTGCATCGAGTATGCAGTGTAGTTGAGCGTTTCCGCCTGGCATGTGACCGCGTTAAAATCCCCGGCTACTATCCAAGCGTCAGACATTCCTCTTTTTGATGGCTCAGAGCTCTTCCCAAAGGCGTTTCCTTAGGTGGTGTACTGGGCTTCCATATACTATCGCGAAATGGCAGGGGTGCCTCGGTTCCTTCACATACCTGCAACAAGATAAATTGTGGGTGAGTAAAGATTACATCAATGTTTAAGGGCTTGTTCCAGAAAATCCATATGCCTCCGCTGAACCCACGGCTTCAACTCTAACCCATTCGTCAAAGCCAAGTTTGGTACAGATGGTGTTTCGCGTGCGATCCCGACACTTTCGGCTCCACCAACCCGGCAAGGTTCGGTTTATGAATTTTGATTAAATGTTTTAAGACGCGGTGGAAATCCCGTCCTCCTGCGCCTTGGCAATTTCCAGATGAGATTAATCATAAAACCTGCAAAAGGGGTGAGACAAGCTATCCAATTATGACTATTGAACTAAACAGAAACACAACGGCTAACCCAGAGATACATCGCCGGCCACCTCCTCGGCTTCTCCTCCTGGATCACCTTCAACCTCCATGACGGCATCTCCATCTTCATCCATGGTGTCCGGGTCATCACTGTGGTGTTCTCCCCTCGCTATCTGCGTCGTCTGCAGGTCGTGGAGTGTCCCTATGAATTAAAGCCACACGTTCAGTCTGGATATGCTTGCCTCCTTGGGAGCCCCGAACCACGACGTGTTCGTCCTCCTCCGCCGCCCTGCGAGGTCTTTCTTTCTGGCCGGTTTGTGCTGCTGGTATTTTCTCCTTTCCCTTGGCCTCCCTAGTGAATCGACTTTCCCTCTGGTTTTCTATCTGCCGTTCATTAACCACCACGTTTGCTCTACGGTGAGTTTTGGCAGCAACTGAGTTACGGCCACCCGTCTGTTTGTCGGCTCCAGCTAACGATACACCCTCAACTGTCCCCGTTGGCTCCTCTGGCAGCTCACATTCAGCATTGTCATCATCCCGTATGTTTCCCAAAGCGTCGTAGCGTGAATGGCTGTGATTCCCCGGAGGTCCATCCTTACGTTGCTTCCCTTGATCCGGACGTGGGTGACGCTTTCTTTCCGACTTCTTAACCACCATCCATGCGCCATACGTGTTCAGCGCATCATCTGCCACCTCATCAAGCTTGGTATTCACTTCTGCTTCCCTAGGTGCACTGCTTTGGTCAGGCTCGTTAGAAACTTCAGGGTTTTTCACAGTTGGACAAGCTTCAGCATTATGGCCGTACATCCCGCATTGGAAGCACACCAGATGGAGGCCTTCGTACGCGATGAACCTTCGCCGTCCTTCTAGTGTGAACTTTGACAATAAAGGCTTGGTGATGTCCACCTCCACACAAATCCGGGCGAAGTGTCCGCGAGATGCATGGCTCGTTGCATGGTCGACCCGTACGGTCGGCCGATCTTGTCACCGATCTTCCGAAGAAATACGCCACTGTAATATTCAATGGGGAGGCATCTGAATCGCACCCACACTAACACTTTCCGTGTGTTTTCCGCCATTGGATCGAAGTTGGGCTCCCACTCCTTGACAATCAAGTAGTGATCCAGTATCATCCATGGTCCCTCATACTTAGCAAAGTCAAGATCCTCCTTTGATCCAAATTTTCACGAGGAAACTCCCCTCGGACGCCATAACGCGCACAGTTTGCGCATCAGGAACGAATAGCCCACCTGCTTTCCCCACACCTTGACGATAAGCGCCTGCCTCCACGGTGCTCTGATGATCTCCTTTTCCTTTCTGGTAAGCCTGATGACCGGACAGAGTGGATCGTCTGGTTCATCTTGATTTTCATCATCGGAGTAGCAGTCGTCTCCGTCCGGATCTCCCAGGGTCAGATCGATGTTCGCCTTCTTATCCCCGGCTACCGCGTCGCGGAACGACAGCAGAGATCGCTCTCGGCCTGAACGTTCTTGCGGAGCCATGTATTCCCCCATCCTCTCCAGCGGTGTCTCCGGCACCACCTCACAGGGTCTCGTACTATGATCTGCTTGATCGCCCATGGCCGCGTTTAGTTTTCTTTGTGGTCCGTTCGAGAAGATCTTGATCTTCCGACGAGCGTTGGTTCGTAATTTTCTCGAGAGCGTTTTCCATCGTTACTTCTAATCACCAATAATTAAGTCTTCATTACTATCGCAAAACAAAATGTTGATTAGTCGAATACTTTATTTTAATACTAACAAAAGTTAAATTAAAGCAAGAAAGTATGGTTTTTCAAAAAAAAAAGTATGTAACATACTTCAAAGGTTTTTTTTTTTTTTTTCCTTTTTATATCATGAAATAATAGCTAAAATGGTCCTCGATATAGCTAAATTCCACAATTGGTCTCAACTTTCAATTTCAACAATTAAGTTTTTAACTTTGCATTTTTAACACATTGATCTTCGTCTATTTGACCGTTTGTTGACTGTAAATTGAGGAGTAAATTATGTAATTTCACTGGTCCATCGTCGTTTTTTAAGAATTCTGTTGCATTTTTCAGACCCGACTGTTTACATTTGAATCCACTGTCGAAAGCATCTACAAATTCGGATCGCCTTTCTTCATCTTCCCTTTGGATTCAATGTAGTTGAGTTCGTACCGGAGCGCAGAAGATGACGTGTTCTCCGAAATGGTGCAACGTCATCCTTGAGGCCTCCATCTGCTCCGACGAGAGTTGCAGGTTCTTCTGGAGATCGTCAATGATGGCGCGGCCGCCGTCGATGATCCAGAAGTGTTCAAAGGCCTGTTTGAAGTCGGGAATGTAGGGTTTCCATTTTGGGTTGAAGATTTTCCAGTCAATTAGGGTGTAAAGGAAGAGGAGTTGCTCTTACGCCACGAGAACGAGCGGGCCGATTGTGGTTATGTTGGATTTGAGGGCTTCGTCGGCGGTCTTTGAGAGGTTGATTTCTGACTTTCCCTTGCGGATCTTCCTGCTCGTAAACGCAGCAGTAGGCTTTGTCGTCGGCGCCCTTTGTGTGTGCGGACCACGTGCATGAGCCAGTACTTGGCCCGACCCGAATCACGCTTCTTTTTGGACACGAGAATCGCGGCGCCGCCCATTCTGAAGTGACAGTTAAGGAGGAGCATAACTCTTCCGATCCTTTGTAATAGTTGGGCGTAATAATCTCCGTGATAACCACCAGAGCGGTAGAGTTGGGGTGCACGTACAGGAGGTCACGTGTGAGATCGATCGAGATCAGGCCGGCGCTGCAACCCATGCCGGAGAGATTATTGTTTTTGATAGATAGATCGGAGAAGTCCCTGGAGCAGCTCTTCGATAAAGTCGTGACTCCAAGCGACGTAGGCAAGCTGAACCGGCTCGTGATCCCAAAGCAGCAAGCGGAGAAGCACTTCTACCTCCGAAACGACACTGTCACCTCTAAGAGCGTTCTCTAAGCTGAACCGACTCGTGATCCCCAAGCAGCAAGCGGAGAAGCACTTCCCCCTCCGAAACAGTGTTGTCACCTCCAAAAGCATTCTCTTGAGCTTTGCACGTGAAATTACATATATATCCTCAAAGATCAACGGTCAACAAACGGTCAAAATAGACGAATGACCAAATCGTATTAAATTGCAAAGTTAAGGACTTAATTGGTTGAAATTGAAAGTCAATGACCAATTTTGAATTTAGCTATTAACCGAGGGACCATTTTGGGTATTTACATCATCCAGGCTTTGAGTACAATTTTTTTTCCCTGTAGGATAACCTTTCAGAGCTAAATATTTAATTTAAAGTACTAAAAAATCTAATTAAGTAATTACTTCAAAAGTAACAACATTATATATACACTAACTACATAATGTAATATCGATGAAGATTAAATGACCCATGAAAAATTTTAAAATGTAATTCTAACTGGTCATCATCTTTAACTATAATAAAGCTATATGGTTTGGGAAGTAATTAATGTTACAATTAATGCCACAACATCTTTTATTATATAAAAAAAGTACAACATTTTAAAAATAAAATAGCTATATATTATATAATCATATAAAATATATGTACTTTTGAAAAATAAAATAGCTATATATTATATAATCATATAAAAAATGTGTTCAATTAGAGTTTAAATTAAATTTATTCATACAAAATTTGAAATTTGCTTTCCAAATGTAATTATCGTTAGTTATTATTCATATTGTGAAAATTATAATATAGAAATACAATTAAAAATAATCAATATAATTATGTAAATTCTCTCTATAAGTTTATTGAAATGTACATAATTAGAGATTATATTAATCATACAAATTTTAATTTTAATTGTAATTTGTATTCTATAAAAAATAAAAAACTTGACCAATGGAAGCTCAAAAATATTATTATATTAAACAATTTAAAATATTTTAGTTTTTCTATTTTTTATTTATATTTATAATAACATATTTTTTCCCGTGCATCGCGCGAGTGAATTTACTAGTTAAGTACTAAAGCTTAACCAGGGGACACAGAGAATTAGTTTTAGTGTGTGTAAATATATAATCAAACTAATTTATTTTTATTCACATGATCTAAAAATAAATTAAAATTTGATATGTTTAAATTAATTTGTAGTATAAAATAATAATTTAAAGGTGTAAACTGCACCGAATCTCTTAGACGAGGAAAATGTGTATTTATTAACTGAGGGTGTGTACTAGTAAACATTGCTCCTGTGGTTATAATTTGCAAACTATATAAAAAAATAAATTTTAATATAAAATTTATGTGGGTTGGACTTGATGAAGATGAATAATCTCTAATGTTACACCAGATAGGACATTGAAAATAAGTGGATAACATATCTTTTTATTTGTGATTGAATTGCAATAAATTAAAGTAGATCAAAATCCATTTGAGGAATGTACGTGGGATTACAGTATCGATCATGTTTCTCTTGCCTTAACATAGAAGTACCGTTTTCAGATGCAGTGACAAAGCAATCTCACAAATATAAACTAATTGTAAATTATTGACATGTTTGGTAAAATAATTAGCTTATAAACTAATTTTAGTTTAGTTTATTTGACCAATTATTAGTTTAGTTTTGGTTTAAAAATTAATATAAGTGTTTGGTTAATTAATTTTTTGTACCCCAAAATGTTAAAATTCAAAAAATTATCCAAAATAATTTTTTTAATTAGCTTTTTGGAAAAAGAAATTATACCAAACAACTATCAGCTAACAGTTAATTTACCAAACACATTTTTACAATAAGCTAATGTTATTAACTAGTTATACCCTCTAATTATCCACAATAACTACAGTTAACAACCATATCAAACAGGGCGATTGTATCATGCATGTAACATTCAGAAAAAACACGCATGCAGTCATAGATGAACACGTACTATATCAGATAAATATAATGTTGCTCCAAATTTTACTTCATAATTCTTGGTGTTTATTTATAAGTAAAAATTATTAATCAAATATTTAAAAAAAAAAATCAAAACATGTGAGGTAAAAATTAGTGGGTGAAAATCATAATGGGAATGTAACATTTCTCAATACTTAATGGTAGAGGTCTAATTTCCCAATTTGATTCCATTTAATAAATTAAGTTTCTTATTAAAGTTTTATAAGGAGTAATAAATTGGAAAGGTTAAAAAGTTTCAACTTTAAATTATTTTATTTTATTTTTTATTTTTTCTTTCTGGTGCCAAGGAATGGGAAGAAAGTGCAAGATTGACACTTTCAAAAGCCTTTTATGCATATAATATATAGAATCCTTAAATTAAACCTCCTGGCTTTAATTATATTTTACTAAGAACGGAATATTTCTACAAACTTAATAGTAACCAATAAAGTTAGGCTCATAACAGAACTAAAAAAGATCGGTGTAATTGTTTTGTTAATTAAAATGAATAGTTCATATTATTTTAATTTTAGTATTTTTTTTTATTAAAAATCTAACCTATAATAATATCTGTTCAAACATGATATTGAACCCAAACACAATATATAAGTTAATTGACCAAGTTAAGTTATGTTTGAGACATTAATTTATGTATTTCTTTGAACTAAATATTCAATTATTTTAAACCCAAACACAATATATATATAATATATATATATATATATATAATATATATAATTATATATATTATATAATATTATATTATATTATATATATATATATGAATGAAACTTCAATAAATTTTTGATCTATATAAATATTGCACATTAATTAGTCTCTGGCATGCCAAATGACTCCTGCTTAAAAAAAAAATTATCTATAAAAATTAAGTTAATTAATAGATAGAAAATAAAGTTGGTGGAGATAATTAAAAATAATAACAATTAAAATGAGAGGTGATGAAACTTTTGTTGGATGTCAGCAAATGCAAAAAGCGTGTCATTTATATATATTATATATATATTATATAATTATATATATTAATATATAATAATAAAAACTTCAATAATTTTGATCTATATAATATTGCACATTATTAGTCTCTGGCATGCCAAATCACTCCTGCTTAAAAAAAAAATCATTTATAAAATTAAAAGTAATTAATAGATAGAAAATAAAGTTGGTGGAGATAATTAAAAATAATAACAATAAAAGGAGAGGTGATGAAACTTTTGTTGGATGTCACAAATGCAAAAGCGTGTCATATATTATATATATATATATAATATATATATATATATATATATAGTATATATTATATATATATATATATTTATAAATGAGGATTGTTGCTGAAAAATAAAAGAATTATGGTCAAATAGACCACTTAACTGTGCAACGTCAATTGCAATTAGGTCATCGAATTCAAAAGAATGTAATTGAAATTCTTGAACAACGCAAACTTATGCAATTCAATCTAAAAATGATCTGTTTACCTGAAAAGACGGTTACCGAATTTAAAAATATTTTTTAAATAATTTTAAATAAAAAATCTAAAATTAAAAAAAAAATAAAAATACGTCGTCTTCGCTAGAGACGAAGAAGCTTCTGTCTCCAGTGGAGACGAAGGTGGCTTCGTCTCAGGCCGTCTCCATGGCTGGGGAGACGGCCCAGAGATGAAGCCGCCACTTTGGTCTCCGTGGGAAATGAAGTGCCTGCATCACCAAACACACACCATTAGGTGTGAGTAAAAACACCCTACACTGTTCGGAAATACACCATTGGGGGTGGTGAGTTATATGGTGTATTTTTTGAGTCTGTGTGTATTTTTGAGTCTGTGGTGTATTTTGTGATGTTTTATTACATTTCATTGGGGTGTGTTTTTTTTACACTGTTGGTGTATATGTTCACATTGTTGTTGTTTCTGAAATTTGACCGCACGCCGCACGGGTAAGACCACCTGCATATAGCGCTCTTATATATATTATATATATTATATATATATATATATTTTATATATATATATATATAAGTATATATATATATATAATATATATATATATATATATATATAATATAATGAGATTCCGTGTGTTGTCTTTTTCCAAGTGGCGGTGCGTGGTTACTTAAGTGCGTGGTTTGTTGGTGCCTTAATGTCGTTAGTATGAAACATAAGGTTCGCAAACTAAAGCTTTAGGTGCGTGGTTTTCCTTACTTAAGGTGCGTTGTTTTGCTTCTTAAGGTGCGTGATTTTTATATACATAATGTGCGTCAATTGTTGAAAACTTAAAGTGCATCGTCATTTTAAAACTTTAGGTGAGTAGTTTGTTGTCTTAAAGTGCTTTATTTGTATACTTAGGTGCGTGGTTTGTGTACTTATGGATGTGTCAACCGCACAAAAGAGCTATACCCGCACCTGGAACCCTTTCATATATATATAATAATATATTATATATATATATAATATATATTATATATATATATATTATATATATATATCATATCTACTATACTAATAAGAGCCCAAAGAGGTTAGGCTAAATGGGGTAGAAAATGTGTGTCAAATTTTTAATCAAATGAAATGGCTCAGATTGACAGATTTTAATTTTTTCTTAATATTTACTAATTTATCCTTAATGAATATGATTTTTCCGTTAACTTTTCCGTTAAATATTATTTTTCCGTTAATTTTCTGTTAGTTCACGTTAACTTATTCATTGATTTCATAAGAAAGGTCTTAAGTTCGAAGTTCGAACCCATCCCAAACAAAGTTGGCATAATTAGTACTATTTACTTTTATTAAATTAAATAATAATTTAGTAGTTACAAC
>VALG01006007.1:0-18899 GCA_009835305.1 Ipomoea purpurea
AGAAAAATTCCTTCTATTTTTTTTTCGAATTTTTTGTCATTCATATTGCATGTGGAGGACATTTGGTTCCAAAAAGAACTGCTCGGTAAATGTTAGAATTGGTTATTTTGGCATCATCTTTTATTTCGTGATTGTTATATGTTTTGCAAAATGTGCGCAATGTCAAAGAACTGGAAATTTGGTTTATAGGGATCTCAAATGCCATTACTCTATCTTGTTGTGGAAATATTGAGTTGGGTATTGATTTCATGGGTCTTTTCCTTCTTCTTACAATAATGTTTACATTATTCTGCTTGTGATTAATGTGTCAAGTGTGTTGCAGCTAACTACCCGGACTGATGTGCTAAATTTGTTTTGAGTAAATCTATATACCAGGTTTGGATGCCAAGAGCAAATATTAATGGACCGCGGAACTCCATTTTTGCAATATTGAGTGGGTGGAAAGCATTGATGAAAAAATATGATGTTACTACCGTGTTCTACCAGTTACATCACAAAGCAATGGACAGGCAGAAATCTTCAAACAAAGAAATTAAGGTCATACTAGAGAAGACTGTTAACCAAACATGAAAGATTGGGAGTACACGACTTGATGAGCTTTTAGCGCTTATCGAACGCCATAAACTCCAATAGGTTTGGTCTCCTTATCGTTTGTATTTGGTAAACCGTGTCATCTTCCTGTTGAGTGGGAAACAAGGCTATTGGGCTGTTAAGCAAGTTGTAACATGAGATTAGGATGAATCTGGTGAGTTGAGAAAGTTGTGCAGGCTACAAGAGCTTGAGAAATTCGTAATTGATGCATACGAAAGCTCTAGAATTTACAAGGAAAAACAAAAGCATTTCATGATCAAAAGATTTCTAGAAGATTTGTATGTGATCAGAAAGTTACTTTATCTTAATTAACTTTTTTCCTGGGTAAATTGCGTTCTAGATGGGATAGGACCTTTGTTGTTACTAATGTTTTTCCGCATGGCAGTTGAAATACACAGTTCAGAGACTGGAAAAATTTTTAAAGTTAAGGACATCGTTTTAAAGCCATTTTAGAAGGTTTTCAGGCATATATGTTGAAGAAATTAGTCTGCCAGTGCCCAGTTATGAAGATTGAAAAGAGATGATGTCGAACCAATGACATGCTACTTATGATAAGGGAGTTGTTCCATTCTTTTAAACATATTCTTTATTGTTTACATGCTTAATTTTAAATTTTATTTAACATTTGGGACAATGTTAAGAATAAGTGTGGGGAGGGGATTTAACTATTATTCATTATTTGATTTTCCCTACAAAAAAAATATATATATATATAATTTACTAATAAATTTTTCAAAAAAAAAAAAATATTTTTACTAAATTCATAACATAATTGAATAATTGGTCTTGCATATTATGATTTATTTAGTTTAGTATTTTGTTTGATATGGTGGTGACTAAACTAAGCAAGCATGAACCTGTGAGATTTTGAGCCTTTGACTGACACTTCAGTCCAATTATTTTGTTCTTGTGTGATATCTTCCATGGATTTGTGTCTCTAGAACTTGCCTTGATTCTTTTTAAAGCTAATTTGATGCATGCATGATTTTAATATGATTAAGGCCATCTTTCATTTTTAGCCTCACTAGCCAAATTGTCTATTCATACCATGATTTATTTATCCTTTGTTAGCCACTTTGAGTCTTTTTAACTGTATTTTTTGTTATGGAACCACATTATAAGCCTCATACCTGAAATTGATTTCCTTAACCTTGCCTAAAGGACTAGGGGAGCTTTGATTGGGTAAATGCATAAAGAGTGAGTGTGGGTAAGATGTTTGGCGAAATGTGTATTAGTGGAAATAATGACTTTGTCATTTCATGAGTTTTTTGGTTGGTATTTTCCAAAAAAAAAAAAAAAAAAAAAAAAAAGGAAAAAATAGTAGAATAAAGGAATTGAAGAGTGCATGGGTGATGAACAAAGTGTACGTTGCTTGTTGTTGAAGCAGAAACGAAGGAAAATTATATATAATGATTCTTCAAAAATATGAAAAAGAATCAAAAGAAAATGAAAAGAAGAAAAGAAAAAAGAAAGAAAGAAAAAGTGACAGTATTTTTTTTTTTTGAAAAGAGCCGAAAAAGTGACAGTATAAAGGAAAAAAAGAAAAAAGAATTATTATTATTTTTGTTATTATTATTTTTCTGTTGAATAAATATGAAATGTTTACGGTTTTTGGGAATGTGATAGTTTATTTAGCTGGAGTTGAATTATCAAAATAACAAAAGAGATTTGGTTTATTTGAGCTTTATTTAATTTGGTTATGTTCATTTTCACTCTTTGCTCCTCTAGTTTTGAAGGCTTTATGAACAACTTTCCCAAATATTTCCTACCCTTTACCCTAGCCCATTACAACCATTCAAAAGTCCTTATGATTTAATCATGCATGTTCTTGTAGTTGGAGAATGAGAAGATATGCAAGCATATGGTAGAGCATTTCTATTGGAATTGATTTGAATGAAAATTATACACCCTTCAACACTTTCCGTGAGAGCTTGGTTACTTAGTTCACTCTATTTCAAATAAAATTGCTAGCTAGTTATTTATAATGTGATTGAGACTAATGTTCATGAAGTGTTATGAGTTTTTATATATTTAAGTTTTATTGAATAATATTTTTACTTGAGGACAAGCAAATGATTAATGTGGGGAATTTTGATAAGTACAATTTATATCTTTTATTTAGATTAGTTTTTATAACAATTAATTTTATTTATTTAACTTTATATTTATTTTCGAACTTTATTTTATGTTTTGGACTAATATGTTAATTATTCGATAATTAATTTTAATGATTATGATTAAACATTTTGAGCTATTAGGATTGTACTAATATTATTAATAAGAGTTTGGGCTAGGTAAATTAAAGTGAGCTCTTTATTTTACTTATTTAGTTTGACCCAACTAAATGCTATTTGTTTATTGGAAAAGGGTCAATTAGACCCAACATTACTCATGGAGTCAATTAGGCCCTTGAACTTTCAAATTGTGCAATTAAGCCCTTAAACATATTATTTTAGAGCAATTGGGCCCTAAAACCGGTTGGTTACCTACAATTACAGGTCAAAACGATTCCGGCGAACCTCCGACAACATTCCGGCCAAAAAATCGGCGAATAGTTCGCCGGCGTCATTTGCTACCATCTCCGGCGAAGGAGTTCGCCGGAGAAGGCAACCCAACCCTTCTCCGGCAGCTAGAGAAGGAGCAGTGAAGGAGAAGGCAGGGTTGCATTCTCCTTCGCCGGATCTGGTTCGCCTTCCTTCGCAAACCAGATCTGGCGAAGGAGAAGGCAGACGCCTTCTCCGCGAAGGAGAAGGCAGACGCCTTCTCCGGCTAAGGAGAAGGCAGACGCCTTCTCCGGCGAAGGAGAAGGCAGACGCCTTCTCCAGTTGCCTTCTCCGGCGAAGGAGAAGGCAGACGCCTTCTCCTTCGCCGGAGATGGCAGCAAATGACGCCGGCGAACTATTCGCCGGTTTTTTGGCCGAATGTTGTCGGAGGTTCGCCGGAAGTTCGCCGGAATCGATTTGACCTGTAATTGTAGGTAACCAACCGATTTTAGGGCTCAATTGCTCTAAATAATATGTTTAAGGGCTTAATTGCACATTTTGAATGTTCAAGGGCCTACTTGACTCCTTGAGTAATGTTTAGGGGCCTATTTGACCCTTTTCCCTTGTTTATTTTATTTTAAGGTCATATCTTATAAA
The DNA here is from genome assembly GCA_009835305.1 of Ipomoea purpurea. Lineage (NCBI taxonomy): Eukaryota > Viridiplantae > Streptophyta > Magnoliopsida > Solanales > Convolvulaceae > Ipomoea > Ipomoea purpurea. The sequence goes on from VALG01006007.1 coordinate 3,732, forward strand.
CTTAATTTGCTTTTTTTTCTTTCCCTGTGAATTATGTACGCAATTCATAATTGAGTCCAGAGAGCAGCTTCAATTCAGGCGGCAACTCTAATCGGCATCTTCGAATTATGTCAGCGTCAGAATCGGCTACTGCAGCGAATTTTTCTACATTCATCTTCCGTGATTTGCAGCAATTTCCGTCCATGAAGTGCGGTTTCTTCGAACTGATGGTCTACTCCTACGAATGGATGAAATCGAATTGAAGCAGAGGTTGGAACAACAATAGCTACTCTGTTAATCTTCTCTGGATAGAGAAATAAGTTTATTTATTTTCTAGATTTTGTGTGGTAAAGAAATTAAATTATTTTGTGGATGATAGGGAAATTAGCGTTATTTTGAGTTGATTAGGGATCCTGAACTAGTATAATGGGGCTGAAATTTTCAGTAGAAGATAGTCAGTTTTTTTCAGAATCACTTTATTTTACTATAAACACTCTCTGCAATGTACTGCTGAGTATAGATTTTCCAACTCGAGGATTATTGAAGTTTGATTCTACAAGACCAGTGAGATTTATTTAGCTTAATTTTATTCTGCACTTTATTATTTATATATCTCATGTTATATGAGTTTAATATTGCTTGATTAATTGTTGCAAAAGGGCCCTTGTTCAATTATCAAAGTATTAAACTGTTATTTAGAACTTTGAATCCGTAATTGTTTAATTATTCTAAGGCTAGTAGCAAATAACACGATTTGATTGTGTATAGATTTCGGTTTGTGCTATGGAGATATATAGTCTAGCTTAAATGAACCATGCTTTTGAGTTTGTTGGCTAGAGTTGGTAATCTTTCTAATTGTTTAATGTTGTTAGTAAATTAAATCCTAAGAGCCTGTTTAGGATTGTTTATTAGTTAGGGAAGTAATTAAAGTACTTGTTTTTATTATCGACAAAGTAAAGAAAGATAGGTTATTAGAGCTTGTTAAATAACCATAACCAATGGTGTAAAGAGTAATAGTAATTATATTTATTTTGGAAATCAATGTTCATATTCCACTTTGTTTCTTCGAAAAATATTAAATTGATATTATTCCTTGTTACCACACTCACTTAATTCCCAAACAAGCTCCTACTTGATGTTAACAATAAGATAACTAGTCTAATCATATTGATACTATTATTATAAAAAATATTCTCATATTGTTTGCACTATAATATTTACAAAATAGTAACATATATGTCTATAATAAACTCAATATAATCAATTCTCATATCATATATAATCTAATTTAATATATAACAATCTATTATAGATACAAATTATATATAGCTCTAGATTACAAACAAAATACTATAGGATCTGGTTAAACGTACACTATTACCAATCTAACTCACATGCCAACATATTGCATAAATTAAAAAATACATAAGCAAATGTTCTAACAACCTAAAATTCCATTATTAGTATTGATTTAGCGCTTTCAGAACCCAAAAATAATCTACCTCAATATTCAGTAACGCTGTGCATACAAAATGCACAAAAACCACAATTATCTGCAAATGCCTGGCTGTTAAGTGTAAGTCCACCACGCAACTATAAACAAAATTCCAATAACTAATAACCTAATCACGTATAACTGTAAAATATAAAAAAATTCCAAATTATCTTTAATAAATCACTAAAAATATTCGGTCTGCTTCTAAAAAAATGCCTAATTACTAAATATACACAATCTAAAGATTAGAAGGTGTCTGAAGACTATACTCACAGCTAATAAGCATCTGATGACATCTTTTATTTAAAATAAGACTAGAGCGTAACTATAAAATATTCTAAAAACTATCCATCTGTGCACAACCGAACATTACAATTTAAAATGATGAACCAAAATGTACAATGAAAATTTAAAATCTGAGAATCATGACGTATCAAGCACAAAAAAATATTTTTAAAATAATAAACAAACTCCTATCATAATTATCCATATTTTTACATATCTCTTCAATCTTCAAACTCCGGTCAAGGTAACATATTTACCAAATGCTGGTTTAAAATTACCATCCCTCAAAAACATCACCTGCTATAAGTATCATATAAAATAATCTGGTAGATTAAACTACATTAAACTTTATAAAAAAAAGTATGTATAACCAAATTCCTATATTTGCTGATATACTGGTAATATATCTTCAACTGCACAAGATGTACAAATAAATGTAAGTAACAAAAAATTCTAACCATTATAACTCAAATGATACCATAAAAATATCAATGCATATAATTATATAAATTAAAACTTTCATTAAAAACAAAATTGTACTCCTAGAAAATCTTGTGTGTATATCAAAAATCTCTTTTAAATTCTATGATCATTCGTATTCATCATTATGAATCTCTTCATACATCTTTATTGTAACTCAATACACCAGATCACTAATTCTAAATTATTACTTTATTAAATAAGTAAATAAACTCCATATGGACTCACAAACGCACACCCAATCACAAAGATATACACCTCATCACTCACAAGGATTATATTCAACCCCAAAATACCCAACATAATTAATACAAACCTATTATAGTAGCATACACATGTAATCTCTCAATAAAACACATCCAATAAGATCTAACCACAACTCACATACATCGCAATCGATTCAAATTATAATCATAACACCACTCTGGAAAACACATCCATAAAACAACCATCAATCATCTGTAGATACTCACACTGCTCCACAGATATGAAGAAACCCAGATAACAACAAACCCCGGCTACTAAAACAACAAGGCCCTCGCAAATCACATACACCACTACATCGCCACGACAAAAAATGCGAGCTTTGGTATTGCCTTCCTCTTATGCACATAGTTCCACCAACATACTATCGTCTAAAACACACCCATAATTCCTATCATAACAATTCAACAGAGCAACAAACCCAAATCAAATACCTACCTAGCAAAGACCCATCCCTGATACAGACCAAGTCAACGATCCACCTATTCCTCCAAGGGCAGAACCGTCGATATCCACACACACCAAACCCTAATAAAAAGAATACCAAACACATTCCAATAATCTCCGGCTATATAGAAGGAGAAATACTTCCAAAACAAGTCAACGATATTATAAGCCAAAAATACGTATACAGGAGCCGCAAGGAGGGAACTTCACTTCTTTCTTCTGGCCCACCTACGGGAAGCCCACGCCTTCAAACTGCTCCAACTTAGGAAGTTAGGTAAATGCAAAGTTCCAGAACTGTCACAGATAAACCACACTCATACCCCTACCTCAGAACATCACGCATTTTAAACGACACACTTAATAAGATCATGTAAGCAAAAAATGCAAAACGTGATATATGAAGATCAAAGGAGAAAAACCACACAACACGACACAACCAAAAAAGTAGACCCGCGAAACGAATCCAGTATCTGAATTAACAAGGCAGTAAGTTAAAAAAAATATATACACAACCTCCCAATACATAAAGCTCTTACATCCCTATATATAAGCAAAACTAAAAGGTAAAAGAAATTCAATCTCCATAATGAGAACCGCATTAACAAAGACAACGACTGAATGAAAAAATCATCTCACACAATTGCTTGTTTAAGAAAATTCCTTATTGAAAACAAACTCAAAGACAGTGAAATATCTCAGTAAAATGCAAGTTTTTTGCATTCTTATTTTCAGACATTTCTCCCAAGTATTTATAGATGTAAATACAGCAAGTTTGGAAAGTTACATGGAATTAATCATTTAAATTTAAAACTTAATTCCATAAGATATATCTTATCTGATATATCAAAATGGGAAATATATAATGAATATTATATATATTCATATGATAATGGACCTTCGCAGGTTCTGCACTGCATAACAAAGATAAACAAAGTAAAATATAATATTATCTATTATCAAATATTGCATGTTTAACATGCAAAGTAAATAGATAATATATTAAGTATAAATGATGCATACACAAGCCAAAAGGCTTTTGAAATAAGCTTTTGTAAGTTTTTAAACATTTGGCCCGAAAGTTATAACTTAAACGAAAATTTCGTTTTATACATGGAGGACGAAACATTTCGTTTCAACAAAAGAAACCATTTGGCTTTAACCAAAGAAATCAACAAAACTGCCAGCAACTTTCGTTAATTCGTTTCACATGTCCAGGCACGAAACCAACTTTAGTTAAGCCTTTACCGAAACCATTAGAATAATAACGAAGTGTGCATTAACACGAAATGAGGATTTATTTAAGTATTTATTATGTGCCATTATTTACTCTTTAAAGAGTTGCGAATGGGGTTATTATCCTCATGTAGAAGGAATAATATGTATCATTATGTGCTCAATAAAGAGTTGATAATGGACTTATTTATTATCTCAGTCAATATTGATGGTATAAAAATCAATGAAATATCTAAAGAGCTTGATGATATCATATCATGTCTAAAGACGGAGATTTTGAAGCAAAAGCTTGGGAAAGCTAAGTATTATCTCGACCTGAAGATCGAGTTTTTCCTTAAAGAATTTTTATACACCAGTAAGTCAATATATAATGGGCTACTTGGGTATTGACTATTATTTTTGTATCCCCATAATGCCAAATTCCAAAACTGGTTGTGCTATATTTACCCACATTGTCCTATAAAGATACAATAAAGATTGTATTGCACAAATGATAAAAGATATATAATGAAATCCTTTTGACTAGACATTATGATGTCGATATTATACTCACGTGAGCTCCAAAGAGTCACGAGTTTATTATAGAGTATATTCATTCTATTGACAGTTGTATATTTATTACAAATTATCTATACATTTTAGAAATTTAATGTATGGGAATTAAAGATTGTTATCTTGAGGGGGAGTATCATTTTACAGAATCAATCTGAAGATTAGAGTCTTAGATGACTAACAGTTGTACTCTTTTCCTTAGTAAAGTTTTTCCCAGGGGTTTTTCTTTAAATTAAGTTTTTAATGTGGCAGTTAATCTAAAAAAATAACATACATCACACTCTTTTTTCAACTAGTTTTTCCCACTGGTTTCTAGTGAGGTTTTTTACGAGACATGTGAGTTATGATATCGTAATGTAATGGGAAAAAGTTGAAAATAATTGCTTAATTAGACAATCCAAAATCTGAAGATTATGTCGTTGTGCCTGAAGGTTATGGTTGTACTCTTTTTCCCTTAATAGGTTTTTTCCACAGGGTTTTCTTAAGTTAATTTTTTAATGAGGCAATCAGTACAAAATATGTTCTTACAAATATCATGTATCTTTTCTTCCAACTAGGTTTTCCCACGTGGTTTTCTAGTGAGTTTTAACGAGCGTGATATATATACATTAATACTCTTTTGTCTAGGTTTTTCCCACAGGGTTTCTAGCAAATTTTTACAGGCCGGATCATGTCAAATAATGTCAAGGGAGTGTTATAAATATATATCATTATGGACATTTATTGTATATATGGTAGTAGTTGTAATTGATAGGTTACTACCTTTTATATGTATTGTAATCTTTATATTTGGTGATACCTTTGTATAAGAATTCCTACCATGAATGAGAAGATCACTGACTATACAACATATACGTGTATTTTTGATTTTGCTTTACCATATTTTTGCATTTTTATACTCGTATTTCGCTACATAAATAAGAAGAAACCTAAGGTCGTTTGTTCAATCATGTTAGATTACCTTAGGAATGTTAGATTGCTAGAATGTTATCATGTATTTGTTAAAACTGAGGTATGTAATATAAACTTGTTTGTTTAGGGGTATCTTTTATGTTATACTAATACTATTTTTTTTTTTTTTTACTTTAATACCCTTAACATGTTTTTATGTATTTCAATAAACTAGCTGCAAAATTGAGTAAATTAATTAAATAAGCAATGTAACAAATATAATACATGATTTAAAAATAATTAACTAAGAGCTCGAACTTGAGAAACAAAATTACTTTATAATATAACATGATGTAATAAAAATTAAAATAAATATATATTTCACAATAATTATAATTAAAATGCAAAAGACAAATGTGCATGAGAATGTTAGATTACCTAATAAGATTTGTAGGGATCACATTCCTTTAAAAACTATGTGGAGGCTATATTACATTCCTTGGGAAGTTACATTCCCTTAAGAAAGTAAGATAATATGAACAAACATGGAATGTGGCATTTTCAAGCTTACATTCCTTGTTTATATGATATAACTTGAACCAAACACCCCCTAATGAATTTACTATCATACGCTCTTCATCTATTTCACATCGTTTTCTCTTCTCCTTCCATAGTTTTTATCCTTCAATTTTCTTTCCAAATAGATTTAAATATTAAAAAAAAATTGTGTCCCAAGACTTATACTTAACAAAGATACCTCCATTTTTTATTTTTTTTGGTGAGTTTGAGTGTTGTTTGTGTGGGAAGTTGGCAGTGGTGTTTGTGTGGCAGTGGCGGTGGTAACGGTTGCAGGTGCGATTCGTTTAAAAAGAAATACGTACATCGCATTTTGTTGAAATTTTAAAATATATTCCAATACGTCTGTTAATTGCGGAAATGGTAGTATTAAAACGGACAGAGGGAGTCCGTTTCTCAACGGAGAGAATCCGTCCCCTCGGGATCGATTTCTCCTTAGTTGGTTTCCAATTTTCATGCAGAACATTTGAGGAATCCGTTCAATAAAATAGGCATATTTGTGTTTATTGACTCTTCTTGGGTGCCATCTCGTCGGTGAGAACCTACTTGCTTTTCATTCTCTTACTTTATGCAAATCGCGCGCCATTTTTTGAATTATTAGGATTGACACGTTCTTTGTGTATTTATCCTTCGCTCACAATTTCGGGTTATACTTTAATAACGGAATGATAGGTTTAGTTTTTTGATAAGACAGAGATTTAATTATATAATTAAATAAGCAGTGAGGATGAGATGCCTTTCAATGCCGTACTAGATATGATGTTTTCCTTAGTTGTAAGTTAAATTAAAATCAGTCTCATATATGAGCCCTTCGCAGGTTGTCTATATAAATCTATAGAGATATAAAAGAATATCATACTTATAATTTCATCATATAAATGGAAAGCATTATGTCTGTACTGTATTGTTGATATGTTGTTGTCGTAACGTAACATGAATTAGATAAAATTAAATACTTTCACAAAAAAATACATCTCTACCTACGTACTAACAATAATTAATTTGTATTTTGATAATGAGTTTATAAAGTTTAAACTAGTAATAGTTTACTGATTATCTCTAAAATTATAAACACTATGTGTCACTTAATTGATAATCGAGTTTAATCCATGTGTTGTTTTGTTTAATCACGCGCACCTGTATATAATTCATTGTATGTCACTCATAATTTGTAACATGAATTCCAAAGGCTTTTTAAGAATGCTTCATTGTTTGGTTTGGAAGGAATGTGCAATCTCCCCATGATATATATGAAATCGTCACTAGCATGGTTCATTTGTATTATTTACAGGATATCATCATCGTTCGTACCAACCCCTCCCTCCATTCATTCATCTCAAGGTATTAACAAGGAGTGACAATGTTTATTCTTTTTATTTCTTGATTTTTATTTTTTTGTTCTTTTCTTTGTTAGTTTTTTTTATTTTTTTTCTCCTCCTCTCTTTCCTCTCTCTCCCTCTCCTACGATAGTGATTTTTTTTTTCTGTAGTATTCTTTTTTATTTGGATAAGTAAAAATATAATGATGCTAGTTTGATGAGATTTCATAATACTCTCTCCATATTTATTTTCCCTCCTCTTTTTTGCTTTATTCTTTTTAATTTTTAATTATTTTTATAGTGTTTGGTTTGTGTTTGTATATATAGTGGAAGTCTAGTGTTTCTATAAATCTATTATTTATTTACATCTCTATACTATTGCTCTCCCTCTTCTGTGTAATATATCTCTGATTTTGTGGTTTTAATTTTTTTTCCTTATTATTATTATTTTATCTTATTTTCTTTTATTTTTTCTGTAGTGGTATTTGGTATTTTGTTTTCCTATTCAAAATTGATTTATTTATTGTGTGTGCTCTGTTGTATTGTAGTGTGTTTTGTTGATAGATTAATTGTATATATAAATTTAATGTGGTATTCTATATTCCTAGATATCTATTTTATATTTTTATTTATTAAGAATCCTAAAGTAGTAATGTATATTCGTGCACTAATATATCTATAGTCAATAACTTTAAAATTATCGCAAACAAAATCAACATCTAATACTTACTGGAAACCTTCATTCCCCGATAAAAAAAAAAAAACATCAAAACTAATAACTAAAACAAAATAACATACGTAAATACTAAAGTAATAAAAACTAATAGCAAGAATAAATTTCTCACCATTCAATTCAATGGTGTCTATTTTATTAGTGTGCCAATTATTCTCTTAATTATGGCATTTGACAGATATTCTATTGATCTCCACCAAACATCTTCAATTTCGCGAGAAACCAAAATCTTACCACCTAAATTCTAACGTTATAGGCTCTATCGTTCTGATCCAACCTCCTCAATTTGCTGCAATTTAGTCCTATGGTGGTCAAAGAGATTAACATCACTGTTTTCGATTTTCTAAAATAAAATCTTTCCGCAACATGGTAACTTCATGTCGCGTCTCTGGCCTCTGTAAATTAATAATAAGAACGATCGCGCGAAAGCTCTTGTTCGCGAATGGTTAGCTCTGCGACGGAGTTTATCTAGAGGAGAAGGTTTGAGGAGTCGGGTCAGAGTATGTATATATTAGAAATAGCTACATTCGGGCGGGGCGCATAGTTCTGAAACGATGGATAGAATACAGGGACGAGCGTGGAAAGACATGGTGGCGACGGAAGACGACGCTCTGTTGGTGATGGTTAGCCTATTGATATGATTCTCGCCATGCCGACGCTCTGAGTGAAGGAACATTATAGTGCTCAGTGACAGGCGAAGTTACACTCCCTCTTTCGTACGTCGTATACACAGATTCGTAACGACGGCAGAATTCCTAGCTCATGAGGGAACGCATGATTCATCATAGAGCAGAAGGTAGGTTTTAACCTTTAATGTACAATTACTACCATATACAATATATGTTTAACTCGCATACTCCAATTAATTATAACTAGATAAAATAAATGGGCTGTAATATAAAAAAGGAACTTGTGTAAGTCCGTTTCTTGTAAAAACAGACTAAGGGAGAACACGATTTTCAGGTATTCGGCCAACACTTTACATGCAACGACATTTGGAATAACTTCACAATAGGGACTTCGGGGAAAGCACCCCAAGACACATTGGTCTTAATTGTTCAAATAAAGCGTGAACCATTAGATTGTCAAGCTTCTATATCTAAAACGAAACCCAAAACACATGTTATTCTTTCAATTTTATTGTATACTAATTAAAATTAGTGGGTAATAGAAATACAAACAAAATTAGTAATAACATAATGACTTAATTTTTTAATAATAATCGACATAATTAAAATATTGATCTTATTCTGGTTAACGAAAGATATTAATTACATCGTATTCAAAGAATATTGTATTATGAAAATTATGGTGCCACTATAGGGCATACTTTATTTACATAAATCAGTTCTGGGAATAGTAAATAGAAACATGTGTATGTATTCGTAGTAAAATAGGAAACATGTGTATGTATATCGTATTATGCATTTTCTTACATCACGCTTATGCAATTTTGTACGTTAAGCGTAATGATTCATTATATGAAATTAATTAGTGTTGATATAACAAAACATATTGGTGTTGGTCTTTTTTTTTTTTTTTTATGAATTTGTGTCATTGTATATTTGTATTATGAATTATGTGCTATAGTACATAAATTATTACATAAATACAGGTATGAAAATAAGTTAAATAGAAACATTTATGCTATATCGTGTAATGCCGTTTTTGCTCATGTTATGCAATTAATCTCCTTAAGCGTATTCTTAATCTGAAACTTGATTAGTAGTTGTAAACACAAAACATACTTGTGATGTCTTATTTTTACGAATTTTGTTTTTATTTGAAATATGCGCCCTATAGGAATATATTTATTTTACATAATCAAGATTTGAGAATAAGTTGTAAGGTAGAGAATAGAGCGATTTATTCGCGCACACAAATAGTGGTGAGAATCGGCGAAGAGACACAATCTGGTAGGATACATGACTATGTCCGAAATATGACTTCCATAAGACAATTATCGAATATAATACAAGGGGATAGATCCAATATTCGTGAAATTTCCCATGGGTTTTAAAAACTCACCAATTTTTATGTCATCCATCTTGTATAAGCTTTCAGTATTTTCCTTCTTGTGAGTCTTTCTAAATATATCCATGGAGCGGTAATTTCAATTGTCACCACGTATTACACTCGCATATTTTCGTTCAGAGATCATTTTTTCCGGGTATCACAACATACGTAAAGCAATTAGTTTCACCAGGGACACCATATCATTAGAACGAATTGTTGTGGAACGAGTTTTTGGATAACAATATTGTAGTTTTTTTTTTTACTTTTTATTGCTTTTCAATTTATTTCCATTATATTGCTAGACTAATTCCATCCAATTGAAATTTGATAGAATTGTTTCCGTAAGATTATTCTTTTCCCTGAAATCAATACTACTTGATAACTTTAAATAAATTATACATAAGTCTATATTATTCCCAGTAATTCATCTCTCAATTGCACTCGTCAAACTCTCAACTCTGAACATCAAAAATTTGTAACCTTCTTTATAAGCTTTTTTTCTCTTTGGTCAAACATACAAATATTTTATTCCCCTTCTATTAATTATCAAGTCTTTAATGGAGTTCCCGTAAATTTTCCCACGTATTAACATATCCTACCTCTGTAACCAAACGCCGATCACTGGTTATAGATTGTTATCTTAATTACATATTTATCTGTTAATTTTATGCTATTTTGACTACATTTTTTTAAAAATTCTTATCCATTAATCAAATCAAAATATTTTGATTAAAAATGACTAATTAAAAAATTTTCAGTTTCTGATTAATCGATATTTTTTCACCCAAATTGTGTTCACTCCTAAATGAGGTCCAGATAACCTTGCTTATGAATTCAATTCAAATTACTCGTGACCCAATTATTTTTTGGGCCTCAATTTCCGGACTCAACAGGCTTTAGGCAATGTTCCATTCCACCTACAGTTTGGCAAATTACATAGTCCACATAAGCTGTGTTGGATCATAGTCCAAAACAATGTAATTTGACGTTTAAAAAAAATTATGTTAGTTAATACGACGTCTGCTCAACGTTACGTGTAAAGATAATAATGAACTTCTTAAGGTAAGATCATGTATTTCATGAGTTAGGAGTAACCCCAATAGGGGTTATGCTAAACTTTTGGATAGTAAAGTCTTCAATTGTAAGCTTTTAAACAATGGAATTTGGAATTTAGCCATTTCTTCTCCTGCAAGCCATGAAATTTTGCCAGTTTTTTAAAAAAGAAAAGGAAGGATGAGACGCGCTCAATCTCAATTGAAGACTTTCTTTTTTCTTTTTTTTTTTTTTTTTTTTTTTTTTTTTTTAAATTTAATTAATGTAAATTTATATATCTTTTTTTAACTTTTTTTTTTATAATTATTTATTATATAAATTTTATCTTTATATCTATTTTTAATTTAATATTATTGTTTATGTAATTAGACAAATCTTTAATACTTATTTAATAATATTGTTATTAAATTTTACATAAATTTATAATTTTTAATAATATTATTATAATATGTTGATAATAACATTTTTAGATAAATATTTTAGTTAACCTAATACTCAATTATTTATATAAGTTTCGTATTAAAATTGTTAATGGTGGTCCAATAAATAAATTATTGAGAATAATAACTTATAAAAAACTATACAATGTTCAAATGAAGAGAATTTTTTGATTGAGTAGAGATTAATTGTATATTATGTGGATAATGTAGGTGATATGGGGCTTTAGATAAATTAAATGAAATTGATCATCTCCCTTATATCTTATTTTTGAGGATGCGCTCTTAAGTTATTATATATAATCGTACTTCTGTTTATGATCTATAAATTTACATAGTGTCTATGTAACATGCTAAGCAGTTAGGAAGATTAATATATAGGGATAGAGCAACGGAGATGAAAAAAAGGATAGTGATGGCACTGATCAATATTAGCAAGATGTACTTGCCGCGAACCACATTTGGTATCTAAATTAAGCGTCGTTTCTTGCTTAAATGAGAAATAATTGTCGATGATTGAGAATGCGTGTACTCTACAAATGGTTGCTGTGAGACCTAAATTTGTATTAACTTGGAATAATAACGAATATTAACACCAAGTATAGGCAACGAAGATGAGCGTAATATTGGGGAGCTAATCATATATTAAAAATATATAAAAGTTTGTAAAAAATTAACATTCTAGTTCCCTTCTTGATTTACCTTGTCAATATCTAGCAATATTAGGCCAAATCCAATCACATTAGATGATAGGTTGGATATGAGAAATAAAGCTCAGACAAGTTGATTTAATGTGGTGTGTAGAGAGTTCATAATAAGACAGGAGATTGGCGCTATTGGTTTTCGCATGCTTGTATTATATGATTGAAAGCTCCCAATCTATTTATAACTTATGTGAATCGTAAAATTCAGGCACATAATATCGAGAACTCAACAAACGGAAACATAGGATAGGAAAAAATTGGAAACCCAACATTTTTTCCTATACTCAATTTTTGCTAGCATTATTTTATAGATTGTAACTGTGATTCATCTTTCGAATAATCCAATTGTTATATAAATTTTCTCATGGCTGTTGTGCATTAATGTTCTTGGTCAGATGAGATTACATAAACGGGTACAAATTTTTGTAGATGGATATCTCCAAACAGCTTGGTGATATATTAAGCAAGATTATCAATTATCGTGTCAAACCTCAATCAATACATATAAATATCTAGAGATATTATTAGTATAGTAGTCATACGTTGTAATTATCGTATTTACGGAGAAACTTATTGTAAAACAATTGCATAATTCTCAAAAATTCTAATAGCGCTAAATAATTGGTTGTTGTATGCTTCTTTGTACATACTCTATGTATAGCGACACCAAGGTGTTTGTGAGACAAGTGGTAATAAATGAAGAAGAGACTAAATTATCTTATGAACTATTTTGATTACATTGTTCTACATTTGTAGGGATTTAGATGATAAATGTAAAGGATGCACCATTATAATATAGTCCCAAGAATGTTCATCATCGTTATTGCTACATGTTAATGTACAAGATTTTACATATGTTTTTTTCATAAAAACTACCAACCATGTTTCAAACTCATTTGTCAAAATCTGTAGGATAAAAAAGTTTAGGCAATTTCAAACAACTTTACAAATTGACACCAACAATATAAATTTATAACTTGGAGGTGTGGTTTAGTGGAAATGGACTTATTCATCTTTAAATAATCAAAGTTGAATTGGTTTGATCCTGGCTTGGAAATGAGGTAGACAAAAAAAAAAAAGGAGTATCATTCCATCTTATTAAGTAATGTGTTTTTAGTTTGGATTAGACTTTTTTTTTTGTTCAATATTTAGTATTTTGGATTCATTAATACTAAGAATAAATTGAAACTAAAAGAAGAAGAACTAAAAGAAAGAAGAAGATGCATTCGTTGGCCAAGGCTATATTTTTACTTAAAAATGAAAAGACATATATGAAAGGAATTATTTTGTGTCTTTTATTTACACCGTGCAAACCGAGCAAATAATGCTTGGATCCATATTTAGTAATATTTTAAAACTGAAGGACTATAATTAACAATGTTGAAAAAAACAGTAGGGCTCCCTAGGCGGCAAGGGGGCCTAGGCGCGATTTTTTTTATTTTTTATTTTTTATTTTTCTTAATTAAAAATAAAATTAAAAATTAAATTTTTTAAAAAACTCCGGATTTGAAAAAAAAATGGTCCAAAACGGCAACGACGTCAAAAGTTATGCCCTTCCGAAGTTTCGCAATTTATAAACGCAAAAAAAAAAAAAAAAATACAAATACTGGGCGCCGGTTCAGCAGGCCGCGCGGAGGAGGCCGATTTCCGGCCATTCTTCGCGAACGGCCGGCGGCGCCTAGGCTGCGATTTTTGCACACCATGATAATTAGTAACATTGAAACTCGAAGAACAAAAAAATGGTGAATTTAAAGTGTAGGATTATAGTGAGTAGAATCAACATTAGTCGGAGGAGGACGACCACATATATACATAATAAATAATTAAAGGCAAAAAGATTGTTAAATCGCACCATGAACCAATGCGATTTCTTCATGCCGCACGTGACCTTTCAATATATACTGTTTCGATGCACAAACCATCAAATTTTGTTCGTCTAGACTTTTTAGCAGGTTGCCATCAAGTTACCCATTATAATATGCTGATGTGGAGGTATTTTTTTATTGATTATTTAAATAGTATTAAAAATTGACATGGCATTTTTTTTTTTACTTTCTCAATATATTTTTTTTTCTCTCCATGTTCTCCGGCTGATATGTTTTCGTGTCAAATCTCGACTCCCGTTCCTCTTGACGACGACGTCGGGGGAGGGCGGACCTCTTTTGCCGATGAAACTGGGGTTTTCGACTCGTCGGAAGTTGGATGGTCGCGGCGGTTTTCGGCGTTCCCGGTGGGTTTTACGTTGCCGCTAAGGTTTTTCCTGTATTTGGTGTCTGAACGACAGCTACGACGTTACCTTGTTTCTCGAAATGCTTTTACCGGTGTCATCTGAGATTATGAATGAAGGAATTCCGACGGTCACCTATGTTGGAAAAAGTTCTTCGACGTTTTCAATCGTGATTTGCCGTGCGTAAGTTAGTGTTGACTTCGCTACTCCCTTGGTGGTTAACCTGGGTTATCTGACCCCCCCCTACGCGGCTTCGGATTCCGACGTCGTGTTAAGGTTAGTAATCACCCATTATCTCTTCCTCTTTACTACATTTTCTCAATGCCACAACAGGAGATTTTTAAACCAGTCGCAGGATAGAATTGTATATGCGTCGTCGGTCACCATACCCGCTTCATCCCTTCGCTTAAAGAATCGTCATATATTATAATCTTGTGAGTAAAAGTTTTCACACAATGCAAGAAAAGCTTAGGGTATC
>VALG01006011.1:0-12804 GCA_009835305.1 Ipomoea purpurea
CACGTAAACTGTTAACCGCAAGTACATAATATGTTAACTGTAGACACATTGTTATGTTGGTTAACATGTTATGTGTCTGCAGATTAGCAATTATGTATCCTGTAGTTAACGATTTATGTGGTCTGTAATCATCATGTTATATGCGTTCAATTTGTTTACAGGTACAGAAACTGTAACTGGCAGTAGGTAATGTGAAACTAAAGACACATAATCTGAAGGTTATTTTTTGTCAAGCATTAACAATGCAAAGTAGGCCTAGTCCATAGTTTAATTAATTTAATGATGGGCCTCAACACACTATTTTTATGTTGTTTTGTTCATGCATGTTATATTTAGTCTTATATTACTTTTTCCTTTCAATATAGTTCTCATATATATCAAGCACTTATATTCCAGCATACCAAACAATAGGAATTTGAATTCCTCCGTAATTCTCACCTTATTCCTTTCCCCTTTTAATTCTCTCATTTCAATCAAACGGCCGATCATCACCAAGCTACTATAGAATACAGATCAGATCTGATCTCTTGCTCATTCCACTTAGTAATACTACACTGATCTAATCTTTATCAAACACGCGTACACGTTGATCGGTTGATCGGACTACTAAAATTAGTGACAAAGTAATTGCAATAAAAAGTATTTGATTTAAAAAAAAAAAAAAGTTTAAAAGTATCTTTTATTTATAAAACAAAATTTAAAAGTTTCCAGGTTAGAAAGTATATTAGGCAATGAGCCTTTAATTGTCAATGAGCCTTTAATTTGTCAAATCATCACAGAAAGTGAAAGTTATATATAAAGGATTGTCAATTGTCTCAAATTTAAATGGTTAATATAAAGAATTTATGTATAAATAAGTTATCGGAGGACAAACTCAATTGAATGAAATGAAGTAGCCCCACCACAATGCAGGCTAACCAATTCTTTTATTTAACTTTTTTCAAAAACTGTATTCCATACCATTATTATTACATGAACGACCATGATCTGATATAGATGGTATTAAATCATAAATTAAATTATTATTTTTATATACTAAAATACATTATTTGTGTTACGTAAAAGTGCCTCATTTGACAAAAATTATAGCTTTTTATTGGAAGCACAGAATTTGTAGCGTCGTAGGTGACTATTTTTGCATACTATATATATAGTCATATTTACATATCAGTATACTATATATATAATAGTATAGGCTAGCCGCCTTAGATACTATTATGTTATTATATATATATATATCATGTATATATACAGCACTCTTTAGACCACTGGGCGTGTTTCACGTCTAGCCCATCGTATATATATGCATGCCATGCAATCTATCAATCCTATTAGCGCTATTATAAAACCAAAAATAAAAGTTTGGCTCGAAAAATTAGAGCACTAGGAGCGCTATATATCTTTATAAAAGCCGCGCGTCCATCAAATTATATAATAAAGCAGTTATCTTTTGATGACTAGATGACCTTCGCTTTTTGAGGTATTTCTTAATATTTATTTGTATTTAAACATTGATTTTGTTGCATCTTAATCCTGTGGATGATGCCCCCCGCCCCCCTTGCCAGGTTTGCTGCCATGGCACTCTGAAGCCTCACCTGCAGCAAAAGCCGGCCAACATCCCATGCTAACGGACTATGCAGCGATCTGTGAGCACGTATATTCTTAGCTTTCTTTTTCTTGTTTTTCGGTGATAAGAAAAGATTCACAATTATGTATCTTGGAGCATCAGTACTCTATATAATACAGCGTGTTTTTTATGTTGTTAGACCGGCATAGATAAATTAGTCTAAAATATTTATTAAAGCCTGCATGGGCTCAAATTATGAAAAACGAATAAAACTGATATCACTGAGAGATAAATTTAAATTTGTAATGCACGTTTATAGTATTAATTAGACAACTTGACTAATTTGGTTGGGATTGTATAGATATATTTAGTTTTGTATAGAGGTGGAAACGGAAAAGATAATGGATATATACATTGATACTGTATAGTAAGGTTGATGGAATGTGCATCGACACATTGGACACGCACGTGAAATGATCTGATTGTAGTTCAGATCAGATTTTTTTGGTTTAGTCCTAATAATTATTCTTTTATTATTAGTGATGACAAGCTGGCTACTAGATTGAGGTAGTGAGTTATGTAACGCTAAATTTGAAAACTGAGAACGTTTTGTACGAGCGGACTTAGGATTAGGTCTATGTTTGATCGGTGGTCCGCGTGATAGAACGGAACTTGATGGTTATGTGCGTTGGACGAGCAATGATTTTGATTAATTAGAATATCCTGCACATCATAAAGTAAATTGCGCTAGAAAAAATATGTACGTCCAGTTTGATCGAAATAATTTTGACAATTATTGAAAATATTGGTTAACGATCTTGTGGTCTAATAATATGGAGTGACTCTCTCAGTGGAGATAATATTAACCTTTTATGCTTCAATAAGTTGAGAAAGTAACTATGAACAGATAATACGTACATTGTAATAGAGTCATAATACTCAAAAAATTTATCAAACATAGGCCATAAATGTTTGGTAAAATAGTTAGCCTATAAGTCAATTTTGACTTATTTGACTACTATTAGTTGTTTGACTTGATTTAAAAATCAATATAAGTGTTTGGTTAATTCGCTTTTTGTACTACAAAATGCTAAAAATTCAAAAAACTACTCAAAACAACTTTTTCAATTAACTTTTTGAGAAAATAAATTATACCAAACAGCTATCAGCTAACAGTTAATTTACGAAACATATTTCTACAATCAGCTAATGTTATCAACTAGTTATGCCCTTTAATTAACTCAATCAACTAACAGTTAACCGCCATTTACCAAACAAGTCCTTATTGTGCATTAAATCTTAAACAATTTTAGAAAAAATTATTAGAAGCTTGAAAATGTACAATAATTTGATCTCATCCCATAATTTCAGCGTGTTGCCTATAATATACATACAAATAATAAACGTTTGGTCTTAAAAGTTATTGGTACAACGACATATGCATGAACCTTATAATAAGCTGCTAATACGAGGCGGAGTGGCGGACCATGCATATATGTAAATGCTAGCTAGGAAATAAAGCATGCAAACTACGTTGCCAGGATGAACTGGTGGTCACAATTTAACGTCGCAAGATGTACCGTTGCATGCATGCTAGATTTATCTTTCACTCGGTAAACGTTTTCTAAATGAGATATTCAACGATTTTGAAACGTACACGTACTCTTCTAATTTCCTCTCATGTCGTATTCGACAAAGTAGGATACAACATTCTCATTTACTTGAGATAATACCATCTACAATTCTTCGAGTAGAGTAATTTCGTCACGTTTAATCCTAAACTTTCAAATTGACCCTTAATAATCTTTTGACTTACAAATCCTAATCTAATAATTACTATACGCCCCCAAAAGTCCGTATCTAAATACCGTTATTAAGTTATAACTTAGCAAAACACGACCCAATGCAACTGGTGGAAAATGGGCCCAATATAGGAAGGATAACGATGCCAGACAAAATAACGAGAGGACGGGTAGTGATTGACAATGGGCTAACAGGAGACATTGGAGACCAAATTGGTTAAGAAAGGCGGATAGCGGTGGAGGAGGATATATCTAAGTAGTGAGACTAATCAAGAAGTGGTCAAACGACCAATCAAGAAGGAGATGAATCAACCAAGGAGTCAGCCAGATCGTGTTAGTCATCCGCCTGGGTGAAGGAGACAACCTGCTTCTCAGGAAAAGCGGTTGGAGAATGGTCTGAGCGAATAATGGAACCGGTCAGATAGTGAAAGCTTAAAGGGAGAGAGAACCAGTCATGCAATAGGTTGAGAGAGAAGGTGACTATTCTAGCTTTTAAGATGACTAGGAGCCAACGAGATGTGGCCGAGTACCTGGAGGAGCAGGCGAGATGGGACCGAGTAGATGAAGGAGCTGGGTAATTAGAGCCGAGTAATGGGAGGAGTCGTAAAGAGAGGATCGAGTAAAGGAAGGATTTGATAGAACGTGTTTGGAAGTAGAATGATCTAGGCGATCCAATCCGGTGAAACGACCATTAAAGAGCAATTAAAGAAGAGTTAGTGGTAATGATGAGGCATGAAGATGAGCCAATAGCATTTAGAATCCTTTATGATTCTTAATTATATAATTTATTGTATTAATGATCGAGTGGCTGAGTGCAACGGTCATTCCAACTTGTATAAAATGTCTACGAAAGCACTGTAAAAGGGTTGAACATTTTTTAATACACAAAAGAGTTTGAGGGTACATTATAATTTTTGGGTAATCTTCTTGCATTTTTCGGTAGTGTTGACCCACTGATAAACTATCCGGATAGTCTAGAAACCAACAACAACCACTCTTTGCACTAATTAACTAATATTGTCAATGGTAATTATAACACCAACACATATATATGTAGAATTTGTCATTTTGTCATCGAAATTGGAATTAAGCATGAGATGAGAAGTAAAAAAACAAAAAAATGCTACCATCCTCTTAACGATTTCTGCACATTATATTTAATTTGAACATGTTTTTTGAATGTCTGTTCATCACTTCCACGTGCTCCGATCCGTAACAATTTAATTTGTGGCTATGCAAGCACTCTCCTCCTTTTCCCATGATTTTTCTCTATCACTCTCTTAGCTGTAGCTCTCAATGGACATTTACAGCTCGACCAATTATCTATACAGTGCAGATAAGTCTTGAGATCGTGACAAGTGGCGACGTCCTTGCCGTATGATGAGTCCTTGCTGCTGACTCGGAGCTCTTTGCCCACCTCAGCATACACCCATTGGCTGTCCACACACTTTTGGAGCCAGCTCAGCATGCCACTGGGTTGGGTGGTCCCGCGATCCGACACGTCATTGTCATCGGAATCCACCACGAATCCTGGGACTTTAGTGATTGGGTCGTCGGAGTTTACGATTCTTAGTACCTTGGTGCCACTGTTTTCCAGTTGGGACCGGAAGTTCTTGTTACCGACTCTTGGACCGCCGAAAGAAACGACTGTCACTAACGGCGCGTGACGGAATTGAGTGGTAATGTCGTACGCCGTTATCGTGGCCAGCGCGGCGCCGAGGCTGTGCCCCGTGATCGTTATACTCAGCGGCTCGTCGCCGTAGGTTTCGATGATTTTGGTGATTTCGTCGCGGATGGACTCTTTCAAGCTTGGGTGGGCGTCGGATGCTGACGTGTACAAACTCAAGAATCCACGCTGGACCATGGGTTCGCAGTTTCGAGGAGCCATGTCATCGGGCAAGCACGTCAACGTGGCACGCAAATTCTCGAGCCACTCGGGCGGGGTGGCGGTGCCTCGGTAGGCAATCACCACGTCGCGGCGGCCCAGCCGCCGAATCTCGTCCTCGTCATCGCACACCGCCACGTACCCAATCCAGCTGGACTTCGGGGACACCAGATTCGTCCATCGTGGCACGTTTACCGCGCATGTCCCGTACAAGTTCCTCGTCACCTTGTACCCGCTCCCGCCCAGCCCGCACCGGGTCATCACGGAATCCTCGTCGTACCGGCACGTGGCGTACGTCGGCGACGCCGTGTCGAAGTCGAAGATCCGGTACGCCGCCTCGACGA
Source organism: Ipomoea purpurea (assembly GCA_009835305.1). Lineage (NCBI taxonomy): Eukaryota > Viridiplantae > Streptophyta > Magnoliopsida > Solanales > Convolvulaceae > Ipomoea > Ipomoea purpurea. The sequence goes on from VALG01006011.1 coordinate 5,599, forward strand.
AGTCGCCGTACCTTAAAATCTCCTTGCGGAGGTAATCGTCGAGGGGATCCAGCAACCCTTCCCAGTCCCTTATCCCTTGATACTCCATCCACTTGCTGCAAAGCTTGGCGGCTCTGTCCGCCGCCACAAGACACTTGGAAGAGGCGGCATTCCCAAGTGTCGTCCAAGATTTCGTGTTCTTTAAGGTTGAAAATTCCGAGGTGGCGGCACCGCCGGATGAGGCGGTGACCACCACCACTCTGTGTTTTGATGAGAGTGAGACCACTAAATCCATTGGTCTAATCCCGGTGTAGTGAAGCCTCATAGTTTTTGCTTCACTTAGGTTATGTATTTATGGCTATCTCAGAATTCCCGAAGTTTGTGAACTATATTGTTTGGTTTTTATAGTCGTAGGTTTCGTTCTTTAAACTGATAAAATCTACGGATTACGGGAGGTGGATGGGCCCCATTTTTCATGTCAATCTTCCATTCCGCGGCTGCAGTGGAGAATGGAATTTAGTGGAGAGGTATAATATAGGTGAAGGAATTGTAGGAACGGTGCATATCTAGTTGGTTTTGTAATCGTTTGATTTATCTCAAAATCTCCAAGATTTCATATTACTTGTTTAAAAAAAGTCTTATAATTATGAAAGTAGATTAAATAAAATTATCTATTTATCCCAATTTAAAGTATGATAATTACAAATTTATCTCGTTGTAAAGTTTGATTTTGGGGTTTGGGGGTTGAGAAACACCGAACCTAAACAGGAACTGGTTGTCTAATTTTGCGAGAGAAGTGCCCCCACTAAATTTTTAGTAAATAGAGAAAATCATGAGAATGAATAAAAATGTCTAAAAAAATAATAGTCTGAGATGTTAAATGACGCTAAACGATAAGTTTGTTACTAAATTTGAAAATTGCACTAAAAAGCAAAGTATTCTTTTAAAAAGGATAATATTTCTAATTAATATTTACACTTTCAAATCTTATGCTAACATACTCAATACTAGCTTTGTAAACCTATGTCACATGAAAATATCTCATTGATATAATCGCATGTTTTAACTACACCACAAAGTTCAATTGTTATACCATTGGATTTAGAGTTTCAATATGGTATTGTGAATCCATGATACAAAACATGTACATTATTAACACATTCTATAACTACAGTTACCGTTCCTTGTACATGTAAACAAAATATTTGATAAATTACTGACACAGTGAACAACATAATATGTAGCTACAGGTACAGAAATTATCAACTGCAAGGTACAAAATATGTCAACTATAGATACAAAATCTGACTTGATAATTGCTGAATGTTTCAATTATACATACAAAATCTGAAAGGTTATTTTCGGAGAGGGAGCGTAGAGAATAGTGATGTCGTCGAGGTAGTCTTGTGTGATCGTACGTCAGATGCGTCAATGAGAAAAACGAGAACACAGGTTAGTTGAAGGAAGTTGACGTAGACTTGCGCTGTGGGTGCAAAAGTACGTAGAAGGTAGATCGAGTATATAGTGGGAGCTTTCAGTATTACAAGTCATTTAGTTCCGACCAATTAACATAAGAGCGTGATAACTAAATGGGCACTGATCTCGACTTAACCACGTGTACTATATAATATAACCACCATACAGTTACGGTCTAATAAACTTAACCGTTTGAATGTTTGATCGGTAGGAATTTTACCCGACATACGATCCTAATTTAAACCCCAGCTTGAATCCAACTGATCTACGGCTGAGAGTGTGGGGATAGAATATAAGAAGTACTAAATTTCTAGAAATTGAACTCTTAAAAATTGAGTCTTGTGGTCATGGCCGTCTTTGTATCACATTGATGTTAAGGTTCTAATACAGTGTACAAGATTACGTCAGAGAATCCTCCATTCCAAGCTAATTAACTTGTTAATTTTTATTCCTAAATGACATCATATGCGAGTATCAATCTTCTTACTCCGACCACTTTAACTCAATATATAATGATGAGTGGATTGTGTTCTAACTAATTTAATTTCATTCTAATCCTTAATTAACTGGATACATGCGTTAAAAGTCACTAATGCATTTGTATAATGTTAGTGTTCCTCTCAATTTTGATATTTTAAGGTTACCAATCTCATAATCCTTAATGATTTGGATTACGTACGGCAGGCCTAACCTAACTCATGGATAAACATACGTGTTCATATCCTAAAACGCAATCATGGGCAGATTAATATTATATTGTAACAAGATTTTCAATTGATGGTGGCGGCAATAGGTGTACCCAATCTAAGCAGTGGCCAATCTCAATGGTTCATTAGACAGTATTTGAGATAAGGAACCAATTAAGATTCAGATTTCAAAGGCAGCAGTATAAAAAATTATGTCTAAAGTGAACAGATTCCTTGTACACACCAGCATTTGGTCATGTCTGCTAGACCGGGCTGAATGATATATACTAGAGTATCAACTATGTGGATAGTTATGCTGTCCATCCGTATGCACCATGCATGGTGCATACGGATGCCAAAACGACGTCATTTTATTAAAAAATGCGCGTCTTCTTTTTAAAAAAAATTCAGGTTCGATTCCCAGCAACAACATTATATTGTTCATTCATTCTGGAATTTTAGTTCATAGATTATGAAATTATAGTTCATTGATTATGGAATTATAGTTCATCGATTATGGAATTGTAGTTCATCGATTCTGAAAATTTTAGTTCATAGATTATGGAATTTTAGTTCATTCATTCTGGAATTTTTAGTTCATAGATTAGATTCTGGAATTATAATTCATCGATTATGTAATTATAGTTCATCAATTATGGAATTATAGTTCATCGATTATAGAATTATAGTTCATCGATTCTGAAATTTTAGTTCATATGTTGTTGTTGGGAATCGAACCTGATTTTTTTTAAAGGGAGACGCGCATTTTATTAAAACGACGTCGTTTTTGCATCCGTATGCACCATGCAAGGTACATACGGATGCACAGCATAATTTGCCCAACTATGTATCTTACTGTGATGTGATCTACAATTTTGGGCCTCATATAAAACAATTATTTGGGTCCGTGCCGCAGCATCCAAACATAATATCTTTTTGTTCGAATGCAGTGGTACATGTTCATGTTCATGTATGTGCACAAAATGTTTGGATAATACGTTCCTCGTTTTAAATTAAGGTAGGATAATAGTTTCGTAACTCAATTGATACTCGAGTGATAGAGTATAAATAATAATGTAAAATCAAGATCTGACAATAACAATATAAATGTGGTGGATTTTTTGTAGGCTTCAAACAATTGGTTTTTCTAACTAAGAGGTGGTTGAGTCACTTCATTTATCTCTCCATAATTTTGTTAAGTTGAAGCATGATACAAGAGTTTTCGCCATTTTCATGGGCAAATTAAAGATTAAGGTAGGATATAGCTGCAGAGTAAAACATTTAATATTCTCTGTATATTTTTACATGTTATGTTTATTATTAATTGGTCAAAGTAACTTTTTAATTTCTTCTTTACTTATTTTCTTTAGTATTTTAATGCTTTTAAAATTTGATTTTTTTTTTTTTTTTTTGTTATTGTTGTTGTGTGTTTAATAGTACTTTTAATGTAGTTTGTAAATATATAAATTTAGGGAAAATGGTCAAATAAGCCCTCAAACTTTAGTTTAAAAGTCAATTAGGTCCCTAAACTTTTTAAAGGTGCAATTACACCCATCAACAATTCATTTAAGTGCAATGAAGCCCAAAAACAAAATTAATGACCTGCTATCACAGGTCATTCGGGTTCAGGCCACCTTTCGGCGAATTTTTCCGACAAAAAAAAAAAAAAAAAAAAAAAAAAGTGACCGACGAAATTTTCGACAAAGAAGTGACCGGCGAAATTTTCGGTAAATCTGGGTCGGTTGCTGGTCACATTTTTTTTTTGTTGGAAAATTCGTCGGAAGGTGGCCTAAACCCTAATGACCTGTGATAGCAGGTCATTAACTTGTTGATGGGTGTAATTGCACTTTAAAAAGTTTAGGGGCCTAATTGATTTTTAAGCTAAAGTTCGAGGGCCTATTTGACCATTTTCCCTATAATTTATGTCAATGACATTGTGGTTTAGTGGCACGAAGTAATAAGAGGTCATGAGTTTGAGCCCGGGTGGTACTGACTCTTTATACTTCAGTACGTTGAGAAAGTAGCTATGAACAGATATTACATTGTACAGAGTCAGTGATATTTAAAATAAAAAATAAAATAAATAATAAATAAATAAATATATATATATATAATATATATTATAATATATATATTATATATTATATAAAATCTCGTTAATTGAGTTAGATACAGAAAATTAAATGTGATGGAAGAGTTTTTTATTCTATTTTATTTTATTTGTGTGTGTGTAAACCACGAGGTGGTCTGAGTATCTGTACCTTTAATGATCTAGCTAGGTCCACCCGCCTTAATCCACGTTCGCTCTGAGAGGTACAGGAACTGACCCAAAAGGAATCAACACTTTTAAGAATATTGAACCCATGTTATTCCGGAATTGAAGAATATTTCTGTTTAATGATATTAGTTGGTCGGAATGAAAATGAAGTATGAGTCCTCGAATCTGGTTGAAGCAATCTCAAATCTTTTAGATCAGAAAAATGATGGCATGGACGAAAATACATAAAGAAGTTGATGACTAAGTCAATGAATTTAAAGTACTTTAATATTACTTTATTAGTAGACTATTTATATTGTAGAGTGGGTCAATTTGTAATGAATGCATTAAAAACATTAGTATAGACGTATAGTAGTGGGTGAACTTAGATTTGGTAGGCTGAAAGTGACCATTGTTAATGGCTGACCAATATATATATATATATATATAATATATATATATATATATATATTCTATAATTCAGTTTAGATATAATTCAATAACATAAATATAAAAGTGGGTAAGTTTCAGTTGTAGTTGTCGTTATAGGATGCATGAATAACACATTATGATGATTATATAATCTAAATTGTTTAATTCGTCAATTTTATGTTAACACAACGAGGAGTAAACAAAGCTAACTAGAATTATGACTTTGCCGAGCCAATATTGAGTTGGGCAAAAGAAGAGATTGAATCCCATTTGTATACACAAAATGTGTATGTCCAATTATAGAAGATCTAAACACATCAATTATTCAATCTGAACATGTATAAATTTTTCGATGAATATTTTTAAAGTTTTAATTTCACAAATAGCTAATAAAAAGTTACTTTACGGTTTATCTTTTTAAAATTTCTTATTTCAATACGATGAGAATTGATGTCACATGAAAATAGTTAAAAGTTTTGCTGAAAAATTCATTGCTACTTCTCCATGCTTGAATCCCCCAAGCCATTTTCCTTTCACATCTCTTATTATTATTATTATTACACCACCAATAGGGATCCACAATATTCCCAAATCAGTCCTTCAACTATTATAAATACAAATAAACAAAACCATTTTGTTACTATTGATATATAAGTAAATGGTTATTTTTAATTTTAGTCTCTTAATTACTAAACTTTTCTTTTTAAAAAAAGTGTACAAAAAAATTAGAGTTTGTTTGAAAAAAAATTGATTTTAAGAAATGACCCATTTTTAAAAATTATTTTCATTTTGGCTGAAAATATTTTTGTAAAGATAATTTTCTAGTTGGTATATTTTAAAAAATTGAGCATAAACTTATTACAAAGTTGTTTAATATAAAATTTAAATTATATTAAATTGTATATATATATATATATATATATATATATATATATATATACTATATATTATATATATATATAATACGGATTAATTACTAACTAAAGAAATTAGAAAAAAAAACATTTAAAAAAAATGGGCTACAAGCCATACTTGATGAAGATAATTTATCATCTCTTATCATATCACAGAGTAAAAGTAAGACAATTGTTATACCATGGACTAGGGTTCATATTGCACGTGAACCCTAGTCTAAAAATTATGTATTTACAATTAACGTATTATGTTCTTGCAGTTAACAATTTATGTAAACAAATTGAAGACATATAACATGGTAATTATATACACATAACATGATAATTAGTTAATTACAATTAAATAAATTGTTAATTGCATGTATATAATATGTTAACTGAAAACACATAAGATGTTGGCTAACATTTTACGTGTAGTCCATGGTATAATTTGTCAAAGTAAGCGTGTAGAGATTGAGAGTTTATGTAATATATTTCTTTTTAGGAAAAATTATTATATGGACTCTTAAGTTCTATTTTCAAGTTCTACTCACTCTTAAATTCTTGATGTACACTTTTTATTGAGACCTACGTAATAAAAATAGTTTATTATTATTTATCACAAAAAGTAAAAGTGAAGAAGTAGAATTTAAGAGTATATGTAGCATAATTAATTCTTATAAAGTGGATTGTACTATGTAAGTTAAAATTACGGCGGATATGTACAACACGAGATGCAAGTTGAGTGGGTTTGGGCTAACAAACAATGATGTTTGTATCATATAAATCATAGGCTCCTAGCTACCTAGGCAATTGCGTGGGTTTGTGTAGCATTGCTTCTTCTTCACCACTCACGATGGTGACTTCTACTTTTCCACTTTGATATGAGCCTTCAATTTCAATGCTCCCTAGCCCAATCACCATTGCCATTTCTAAAGTCTTCTCAACCAATAATTAACTATAGAATACAATATATAGGTGCTTTAGTTTTATTTTGAGAAAAGTGTTAAATAAGCTTTTGAACTACAGGATAAAGCAATTAGATTTCTGAATATTTAAAAGTTGTAATTAAATCATCAAAATTTTTAAAATCAATCAAATAGATCTAATTTATCGATAACCAACAGGTTATTGATAAATTTACATTGTTGATCATTGTAATTGTGTTGCGTGTCATCCAAATTCATTGTCAATTGATCGGAGATGACTGGAGAGGGGACAATACATGGTCGCCATTTTCGGAGAGGCGACCAGTTGGTCTGCCATCTCCTTCGCTGGAGAAGGCGACCAACTGACACTAGCGACCGTTTCGACAATGTTTTTGTCAGAATTTGGTTGGGGGTTCACCGAAAACCCTAGTGACCTATAATTACAGTCACCAACCAGTTTTCGAGTCTCAATACTCTAAAATAATATATTTGTGTGTTTAATTACAAAGTTTGAAAGTTTAATGACCTAACTGACTTTTTTTTAATAAAATTCA
>VALG01006012.1:0-11550 GCA_009835305.1 Ipomoea purpurea
AAATAGTTATCATCGCTAGAACTCACATAGCTCAAGGAATGTATCCCATCTGACTATCAGCCCAGCTTAGACGAACTCAGTCATGCTCACTGTGGAAAATGCTTACAATCTGATCGCAGCCAGACTATAGCATATTCCGAAATTGTCGAATAGACTAATATTTCCTATGATTTATCCTGGATATCCAGTAGCACAGGAATACCTGTCCATTCGACTTGCAGCCAGTGAATTTCTTTCCATCTGATTCATCGTAAGCCTGAACTTGCGCCTGACCTAACGCTCAGAGGATATGATACAAGGCCGATATTCTGCAATCGGATGTGTGGAGCCAACACATCTACACTATTACAAACTCATGCATATTTCGCTTTCTTCTATAATAGCACATACAACCCTCACAATCATTACCCGTTTCTGTCTTATGAGGAGGCAATATTAAATACTAATGTGTGCTTGTTTTTAGGGATAAACGTATTAACATTAGGAAAATAACCTTAAAGACAGATTAGATCCATCACATTGACTAAGTGTCTACACCCGAATCCATAAATATCTCTAGCTACACAAATTGTCCAACCCTTGATGTGGTCCAAGCAGCAGTATTATCTCCCTATTTCTAAGGATCTAGATGATCAACTAGCTGCAATAATTATGATATTAATTATTATTTGGATATGTGTTCTGAATTTGTTAGTGTGCATAAAATGTACAGAGTTAGGGTACCCTTTTGTTCTCATAAAGGCTTCACAACTACACTACATTGCGTGAATAAGACATTGGGATTGTATCTCATCGTTGACGTGACAAACATCACAAAAAGTAGTATTGGAGACATATCCTTCTCATAAGGCGATTTACAAGGATACATTACTCGACATTAAGCGAATTGACAAGCCCTAATACTAAATTTCTAGTTGTATGGGATAGTATCAAATATCAGGATTGTTAAGAATCAATGATACCTCTAATAAGAAATTAGGGAGTTATCACTGATGAATTATCTTTAGATGATTTCATGCGTGTAGAGAGAGAAGTTGGATGAAGGTTTTGGGAGTGACTAAACAGCGCGATTAGGGGCATACTCAGCAATGATATACATGACAAGTAAGGGAATAGTTGCATAGAGAGGAAGATGAAAAGCATGATAACTATATACCAATTATTGCTATAGGAACTCTCCTTCACCTATACTAACCAAAAATAAGTTTCCTATCCAGTGTCTTTATTATCTTATTGGCACCTCTAGTGTCAAGCGGATTAATTAACTCTCCCTAATCCACTAGTCCTACAACAAGCTATTAATTTGATGATACCCCTTCGCAGTAATATAATCTCAAGTAGACGGGTTAGACTCTAGTAAAACCGCCGAGAGTACACATCCGCACAAATCACTATTTAAATCAAAACTTAAGACACGTGCAACATTAAATAGCTACGTGAGAACCGATTGGAAAACAGACTAACGTTGGGTCGGTTAGCGCGTAATCTATTACAATAGTTCTTGAATGAATGAATTATTTCTCCAGATGTGATACAGAATCTGCGTCCCTGAGTCACAGTGCACAGTGTTCTCAATCCGGAAAACCACACGCACGGCTACACTCTGGCTGGATCACTCTATACTGCTCCGCCCTTAGCTCGGCTGCCCTGCCGCACTGCAAAATAATTTCTCGCCAGTATAGCGTGAAGAAGAGAGGAATATGAGGCGGAGATCGCACTATAAATAACCCCGAAGTTCAACTCAATTATGCCGATCATCCGTTTGTTCAGGTTTTCCAAAAAATGCCTGGGAATCTCATGATATACTTGCTTGCGACCCTAGATAGACCAAGAGCATCGATTTTGATTCTCGAACCTGGTGAATTTAAACATAATATTCGAATTCATACTACACGTAGATATCAGACACTATTAAATAACTGGAGAATCCAAACGAATTAAACGAATAGCTATTTGGATCTCAATAACCCGTAATCATAATTCGCTCATCTCTATACATATAAATCACACCCATCATTATTTGTTGAAATCAATTCCAAACCGACGGATAACTCAGGGAATGATATGTCACATCCTCGACCAACATAATTCCCACTACTGAGAATCATCCTATACGCTTGTTGATAGGAGAGTATATATCCCTTGATTACCTCCACACTAAAAGTAGATCATGAGAAGATAACCAATTAAATGAGGCAAAGACATTGCAAGTTCTGTGAGAGAGTTATATAATTACCATAATTCTTTAATGCTTAATCAGCTATACTTTCTGTCCTACAGCTCAACCGATAACCACTCGATATCACAAATTTGTTCTATCAACTCTTTTTTAGTGAGCTCTTTATATCATCTGATAGCTACGTACTCCAATCCAACCTGGTTTCGATCTCCATCTTCTACAATTTACTCCTCTTCACGAAAGATCTACAGTCAATCAATCAAATTTCATATATCGCCTTAGTACAAGCACATATATACGAGCATTTGGCAACATACAACATTTTCCACTAACATCTCACTATATCTAAAGAAACGATCCATACAATATATTATCTATGTCTTGGATATGAACTACACAAATATGTTATTGAGTTATTCAGTGACAGGTCAACCATCCTATTGAATATGCATAAATCACAAATACAATCCCACATATCAATGATTACATACTTATGACTTCCCCACATCCATAGGGGAAGAGAACATCAGTCTACGCGCCATCACTGTTCTCCCATATTTATAATTATTCGAAGTACAACTATCACTATTATCAATAACTGATAATTTATAATTATTTGTGCGCGAAATTTCTAAGAATAAGAGGAAACACACTGATTTTAACTATATGATAGCATACCTAAGGTTAGATAATAACTGAGATTATGAATACAATAGGTTAACCTACATATATAAGTGCACCTTAAGTTAATGTAGTACACTTGACTAATGTTTACTATATAAAGATATGGGCCACTTTAATCATTTATAGTTAACTGTAATACTTGTAATATTTCAATGAATTTCTCCTAAGGGTAATTCTTGAGAAATACTTTCTTGGGTCAAGTGGAGAGGCAGTAAAGTGATTACACAAAGTATTCCTAGGTGTTCTTCTGTTAAGTCCGTTTACACGTTATATTCGTCCATTATTTTATCATCTCATATAATGTTTTATAAAAGTCTTGTACTTTACCTATGTAAGAAGGTCCTGAAACTGGACATGAATCAGCAATGGTTTTTACTTACCTAAATCATTATTCCTTATGAGTAATGATCAAATTAGGATTAGATTCAGAAAAGTGGCCTGACCAATTAATGTCAATCTAATAACGCGGTATCAAACAACCGAGCCCAATATGTTTTGGATAACATATGTACTAAAATCCGTAATAATTCTTAAAATTATCAATAACGCATTCTACTATATACAATTAATTTTTAATTCACTGCGGTAATACCAGCTCCAGTCTCAGGTGAGACATAATCTATCATATACAAGTCACTAAAGGATTATTTGTCATTTGTCCGTATGCCGCTCAGTTCAGCGCGCAATATTACTATATAGTAGACCTTTCCCAAGATATACGGAGGAATATCATCATTTAGTCTCATCAACAAGGCTTATCCCATAGCGATACACATCCTGAAGATTTCAAGCAGATTTGTCTCCTCCACACTGAATCACACCCTCGAATCACGAATACTAATAGTAAAAAGAGTACAAACAATATACAAATGTCATATAATCCATATATGGGCCTCTAGAACACTCATACAACCGTTCTTATAGATGACATATAGGTTCACAGACGGTTCATTGCTCCTAGGATCTATACTGAATATTATCTGTGTACCACGAAATAACATAACATTAGTAGGTGGTCCTTAATTACAATGATCTCCTTATTTCATATCTCGGCTTTAACCAGAACATACAACACTTATATAATATCAATATCTCTTTTCAAGACTGGTGTATTTTTGTTATGTCCTGTTAACAACAGGGGTTGATATTTTTAGCATGTTTCCGTGACATTGTCTTTGCATCGAATGTGTTTGTTATACGTTGAATAAGACACCTGCGATGAGGAGAAGCGTAGTGAAGGCTCTAGCCTATGCGCATAGTAGCGATATAGAGTTGGTCCTAGTAAAGGAGAGCGCCTCAGTACCATTCATTTTAAGTCATAGGATGTGATCAAGTTGGAGGAGCGCGCGAACACCGCATATCGCAAGAGTTTACAGAGAAAATAGATAGTTCTGTGATACCGTCTATTTCGGCGTCACGTGTAGTAGCCGTCTATATGTCTTGTGATTCTCCATCTATCATTACAGCGACAAAGTGTTACATTATCTTGTCACCTGTGGGAGTACCCACGACCCATAGTCAAGTATGTTAGCGCGCTTTACTACGAGTGAAGTATGGTTGCATTACACGAAACTTATGCCATATATTAAGCCTATGCATTTATCGTTAGTGCACATAACGCTTGGATAAAGTGAATCTCATTCCTGAATCGCACGAAAGGCATCTCTGACGACGTGGATGAATTAGACCCCTTCACAATTCTGACAATCATGCAGTTTAACCTTCAAGGATGCGTAATACTGTTGGCGCCTGGATATTACTCCATTCGCTATTCCAGCTCAAGATACAAGAACTTATCAAGAAGTCTGTCGATGTGTATGGTCTCGTTCGAGCCAAATTGCAAAGAGTTTAGAGTATGATGGTGGTTCTATCAACCCATTATACAATGAAATCCCCGAACGAGGTAGTTGATGTCGGCATGTATAGTTTTGATGTTAGATCTTATCCCAATCTCAAGAAGCGCAAATTCTAATGCGAGGGTTGGAGTCATCCATATTTCAAATGCTAGTATGTCTAGTTTGCATTCGTAGTTACAGCAAGTAGTGGTTGGGAGAAAGAGTGAGCACCCGGTTCTCTTCTTCAACTTTATAGAAACATCAGGCTAGTCGTTTCATCATTACGATGTGATCTCTGCTGTTGGAGAAGGGTTAGATCACATCTAGAAGATGCCGAGAAGTCCTCGCGAGCGTTGTATTCTCTCTCAATTCAACATAAAAAGGACACAACCCAACAAGGGTACATTTTTTTTTTATTGAACCATGTCTTAACTAACATATGGTTACTAAGACACAGATCATCATTTAGGAGAGAAGACAGATTCAAGATAAACTCAAGCTTCGAAAGGCAATCTACTGATACTCGGTATTTGTTCCCAACAAGCGAACCCAACACAGCGAAAAAACAAAAAAAAAAAAAAAGATAAAACCAAACAACTTCATAAATCACCATGGTCCTATGAGACAAAACTGAAACCACTGGCGTGCACCACACACCATACGCATTGTCAGACTAACATGACTTCTCAGCAGAACCGAGAGAATAGCTCCATCATAATCAAGGAAGCCCTTGCGAATCAACAAGAGATAGGAAACAGCACACTATCTAGCCATCGATAAATAACTCTGACGGACTTCTTGAAAGCAAAAAGACACCTACTCTCAACACAGTCATTCTACAGACTAACTATCAGTGCGTACTAGAGAGATGCAGGAACGACGAACATGCCCTCCCCTGCGCGGCAACATGGAATATACGCATCCTTGGAGAAGTCATGTGTCCAAACTCAACTATGTCAACGCCGTTTCAGTGCTCATCAGAAGTCAAGGAAACGGGCCAACGACATCCTCTCCCTACCCTGTATAGGCCATAAACTCCGTACCGGCTACCTACTCCTTCGTGCAAGACCATACACCAGAGAAAACATTACTATTGCTGGCTACTGACACAACCAGATTGTCAAATGCTTTCTCGTATATGCTTGTAAGAAGTGAATATCCGACTTCCCAACATTTGCTGGGACTCTCACTTCATTGTGGCTGTCCGGGTAATCAAGAAGGAGAGGATTTGAAGAAGATTTATGGGAATTACAAAGGGCGAGAAAAGAAAACGGTATACGTCGCGGAACGTACTGAATAGATCCAGTGCTATGTGTCGTCTGTGGATCCACATTCATACCCTAAGCAAAGCTAAGCATCCATTACTTCAACTAACCGTGCAATCAGGTAGAGCCACACACGCACACCACTCCCCACTGCCGAAACAAACAAACGGAATTGCAAGAAAAGGTAGAAACTGTAACACCCCGTGTTCGGCCTTGCAATCCCGGATTAATTATTTAATTAATCCGTTAATAATAATTAAATATGATTTAATTATGTTAGGTTTCCCTTTAATTAATTAGTAAGGTCCACCATGAACCGTGGACCCTTGCCTAAATTAGAGTCCTAAGCCTATTAGGAATAAAGAATGTGAACCTTTTACTATTAGGATTCTAACTAGGAATCCTAGACATAGTTATCTATTAGGAATAAAAGAAGGTAGGCCTTTTACTATTCAGATTATGATTAGAAATCCCTTTAATTAATTAATATGGTCCACTATGGACCATGGACCCTTATCCCTAAAACAAGCCCTAATCCTATAAGGAATAGGATTTGTAAACCCATACCATTCAGGCCCTAATTAGGAGTCTTAAATATATAAATAGGGATATAGGAGGCACCTAGATCTTCACCACAATAATCTCTCACCACCCAAAGAGTTCCAAGAATTCCCTTAGGAGAAATCAAGAAATCAAGAAAGCTTAAAGAAAGATCCTTTCATAGCCAAGGAATTAATTAAGGCTAAGAGGTAACCCATGTCTCAACAAAACCTATTTTCATAGTTATGATTTCCCCTTAGGGTTCCCATATTATTGTGTATTGATGATTTGATGTTATTATTGATGATTGGCGTGATGATTCCATGGGGAATCTTGATAATCTTGATATTGGGAGATTCTTGATAATTATGGTGTTCTTGATGATTATTGGAGTTCTTGATGATTTATGATGTTCTTGATAGTTCTGTGATGTTCTTGATGCATATGTGTTAATCTTACCGAATCTTGCAATTAGAAGACGAATCGTATTCTTGTTGATATAAAAGTGATTAGAACCCTAGGTTGTATCGTATGATATTATTCTTGGTTATTCGGGTGGAAATCACATGTTTGGGTGTTGATTATGTTTAGAAAAGCATGATAGGATATGTGCCGTACGTTTCTTATTTGATCCGTTAATTGTCTACGTGTTGTTATCAATTACGTGTAAAGTGTCAAAGCATGGTTTCGGGTTCCACAATCGGTTCCCGGGACGAAAAAGTTGGCGATGAAAGAGTCAGTGGGGGTAGGGGACCCCACCTACACGGCAGAGATAACGTCTCCGCAGCGGGCAGCCGGCGGGCGGCAGCTACCCGCCGGCGACCCGCGCCGGAACAGTGCCATCGGGATTCCGGCTTCCCGTTTGATGTTCCCCCCGACCACTGTGGTGTCCCAACGGACTCCGTCTATCGTGCAATGTGTCTAAGTTTGATATTTCGGGTACGGTTCGTAGGTTTAATGAGTTATATACTGCATGCTAAGTGGATATTGGATCGCGTTGACCTAGGTGGACAGAAGTATGAACCCTTAGATTATTCTTAAGTATGTGATGTATCACGCATAGGTTTGGTTATTGTTTTCCCCCCTTCCCCAATGTGTAATGGGGTTGCTGGTGTGGACACCCCAAAAATCCACATTCCAAGCCATGTTAATTTAGTGATTAATTCTATTTCTTTAGGAATTGAATTCCCTAAAATCCTGATTTTGAATTACATCCACAACTAAGAATTTGACTTGTCAATCTTTAAGTGGGTTGTACCTTTCTTTGAGAGTAGTTCCCTACACTTTTTGAGAGTTTAGTAAGGTAACCATGTCTGTTTCACCATGAGCTAGTTTTTGTAACCTAAACCAAAAGATACCCCATTTCATCCCTTACATTCCAATAAAAAAATAATTTATATTTGCATGCTAGTTGAATGTATCACGTTGACCTAAGGTGGAGGAGTATGAACCCTTAGGACTATTCTTAGTATGTGATGGATCACGCATAGGTTTGTTATACGTTTATTCCCTTTCCCAACGTGTTAATGTGGGTTGTATGTGCTTGCTATGTTTATGTTGTGTGTGGCCCAATTTCGGTTGCGATCGATTGGTTATCCTGAGACCTGTGGTTCAGGAAGCCGGCTACAGTCAGATGGGAAATTCCTGGCTGCAGTCGGATGACGGTATCCTGGGCTTACGGTCCAGAAGCTGGTTGTAGTCGATGGGAATTCCTGGCTGCGATCAGATGACATTTTCCCGAGCTGGGCGGTTCGGAGGCTGGCTGTAGTCAGATGGGATTCCTGGCTACAGTCAGATGACACATCTCTTGGACTGAGTCCACTGTTTTCGTTGCGAATCAAAATATGATGAGTTGCGGTCATCGGTTCGTTGCGATCGACCTCCCCATGTGCGATACGGTCACTGGTGCTGTGGGGCCGTGTCAGAGGCCTATATGCCCGTGACCCGCAATGTATGGGGCATGCGAGTGGTCCTGTGGTCACCAACAATGTGGCGTATGTGTGGTGATATGGACGATTGAACTATGAAGTGCCTTGGGATGTGACTACGGGTTTCATATTGGGGATTGTTTGATGGTTATGATTACTGCTTATGCTTTGGCCTTAATGCCTTATCTATTATGAACTGCATATGCTTGTTATAACCTGTTTGTGTCGGCCTTATTATCGAGTCATCCTCGGTTTTAAAGCTAGAGTTCGTAAGATATATCTCATGCTCCAAATGGTTTCTTATATCCTATATATATTGTTAGATGTAATTGTATTTCAACGAGTTGGAAGTGCGGTTACCAAGCACCTCTCGCTGAACAGATATATTTGGCTTTCAGGCACAGGAAGATAAGTCACTGGAGCGCGCTAGACAACTTGGAGGTAGAAGTAGATAGTTTCCTTTGCCTGCGTGCCCAGTTTATGTAATTATGTTTTGAGGTATTAGTTAATTAGGCCTGTGCACTTGGGTTCTCTACCCCAGGTGTGGCATAAGCACCCCGTACGCTTGTATTTATATCTTGGGATTTATAAGATTCTATCTTTATTATAAGTTTTTAAAGTCTGAAAATCTGGGTGTTACAGTTGTTATCAGACCCTAAGTTTGACCCCTAGGATAAGACTCTTAAGACCGGACAATTTAGGACATTAGGATTGAACTCAGTAACTAGGAACATAGGACTCAGAAATCTAGGAACCGAGTGAGATTGTGAAACCTACAAACATAACCTCCCCTCCAACTTTATCCCTCCATGACTTAAAGAACCCCCTACGCTTACACACCCAAGGTAAGGTGCAGCACACTGACCCCCGTCACTACAATAAACATTGGCTAAAAGACCAGCAGCACGGCGCCAACAAAAAGACAGACAAGTACCCCACACTCCCGCAGAACGAACCGAACCTTCAACAAAGTCCCTTGGGTTAATGGAATGCCCAGGGGAGCACCGCGTAAGAGATACTCGTACGAAGACATGAGGCTGATCTTTATAAATCCAAAAAGGACCCACTTGTGGGTAACCCACGTCCAACTAGGAGTGCCTAGGGCACGACTAAAGTGACGATTCCACCCCGCACCCCGCAAGGGCAACCACTGTACAAGAAATCCCCACCACCTTCGTCACGCAAACGCAGACTTCGCCCGACAAGCTCTTAACCATCGACCACCCACATCCCAGGAGAAGAGGATCCCGTAAATCCTAGGAGAATGGATCCGAACCCTTGACAAAATCCTGAGTTAGCCCAGAACGCCCCAGAGGAACGCCGCGTGGAGGTAGCATCGTTCTACTTCGGACACGAGGGCCGATCTCTGGTAGATCCACGATGGCCCCACTCAACAACAAGAACCGGGTTCAACTGGGAACACCCAAGCGCGACCTCCAGAGAGCGGTTTTATCCAACACACGTAAAAGCATCCATGTACGAAGAGTTTCTCCATCTAAGACAAGGGACAACTACCGTCATGGAATACCGAACAAACGATTCCTTGAACCAAGCACCTTCACACTAGAACTAGTCCCACCCGAGGTAACCGGAGTAGAGAGATTCCGTATCGGGCCTCAACTTGAAGCCCGAAAAGCACTAGTGAATATGCAGACACTCGGACTCTCACTAGGCTTACTCCAGTGTCGCTAATCTCTACCGAATCAACCCTACTCAAAATGCCGAATCCAGGAACAAACCCGAAAAGAAGAAGGTAACGGAAGTGGGAAGCCGCTCCTCCGCATGAGCGAACCGTTTCGGAACTGGTCACGAATGGCGCGACTATCCCAGCCCGGAGATTGGAACGCCAATTTCGAATAGCAAGGAGTAAGGGAGTACGTCAACGACACCCTTTCTAATCAGTGGCACGAATCACCGAAAGGGGCTCGACATGAAAAGGAGAGGCAACGAACACATGGAAAGTTCATGCAACTAGAACCTCACAGCAATAGGGATCTTACTTTGGAACAGGACCTTGATGGTTTTTAAGGCACCGTGAGAAGTACGTGAGATACGCAAACTCGCCGATACACCATACGGCATCAAGGGCAGTCAATCAAATGCATCCCAAGGAAGGGAAATGCATCACCGAGCACTCGGTCACCAAAGGATTGAACAAAGAGCGGGCGACAAGCCGAACTCAAGAAGAACCAAGAGGGCTTACCTTAATCAAGCAAGGAAGAGACGAAGTTGGTCTATAACCAAACTACCGGGTGAAGGGTGACGAGGTTGCTGATTGGAGACCGAACCCGACCTACTAAGCGGAACGAACATACAAGAGTCTTGACCCATCTAGAACTCGTGCTTCAGGGATCAATAAACGTTGTATGATGGGCCCCATCCTATGTTTTCAGCCCCTTTCAGTGCACAAGGGCATGGGACTTGTCAGGACATGAATCGGTGCCTTTTTGGGGTCCTTTCCGAGGGAATTGACTCTTCCTAGTCATTTTCCCGCGGGGTACCCAACGGGTCCTTGACGGACCTTGGCGGTTCCGTGGCAGGAGCTTGGCAGGCGGACGACCGCCCACCTCGCGCCCACCGAACAATGTGCTGATTTCTTAACCCCTCATTTTATTGATTTGCGGCGCACTTGTGTGCCTCGATTGATGAATGTGAGTCTCGGATAAGAAACCATGGACCACCCAAACATAGTATGCCTACGTAAAAGACCTTGACGCACGAGGCACCATCGGGAAATCACATAAATCTCTTTGCACAAGTAATGAAGTTTGATCCTACGATACAACCGACCAAGGGATGTTTTGGCATAAAGGATGGCGCAACCAAGGGCGAGTTGGGAAATCATGCTAAGAAACCCACCAAGACCTTAAAAGTCAAAATGCTAAACCGGGATTCCTCCCAAACCATGGACGTCGTTCCGGCAAATCAGAGGACTCTTACAGGTTGTATGGAATCAAAGAACTAGTAGTCCATGTGGGCTAAGCAAAAGGGGAAAGAGCACAATCGAGCCAAACATTCAAGGGTCATTAAGGACACACAAGGAAATGAGATGACTCGTAAGGTCACCGAGTCATCCCACAACGAGATTGGTAAAACCGACTGCGCTTTTAAAAAGAAAG
>VALG01006012.1:11627-33310 GCA_009835305.1 Ipomoea purpurea
TTAAGCAAACTTAACTAATTAGAACTTGAAAACATTTTTACAAAGATAATAGAAGACACAACTGATCATATACTAGGCAACTACAAAAGCTTTGGATAGCAAGAAATTTTATACTGATCATATATCAGGAAATTTTAAAGCAGACCTTCATACACAGTTCATGTTCTATTTTCAATTGTTTGTCATTGCTCCTCTTCATGCTCTTCTTAAGGTCCTCAATCCTCTTCTCCATGAATTCAATATCCTAATAAAGCACAGAGCAATAGAACATTAGAATACCATCCCAATGAATAGAGATACAAGAATATTCACATTTATTTAATTTATACAAAAGCTCCGTTATGCAGCACCCTTTTTGAATTTTGAAATGCCAAATCAAGCATAAAATAATATCTAATACTACCATTATCATTAAGGAGTGCATATAACATATATAGTCATCAAAAACCCACCTCATCAACAAGTTCATGTTTTTTAGCAAGATAACAGGAAATAAAACTCCAGTGAAAAAATAACATGTGAGAACATGAGTATCTACAACCTTTTTAGCAAAATTTCAACACATTTGATAAACACAGAATTTTGCTTAAGCATAGCTTTAAAGGCTCTCATACAGTGCACTTAGTTGGCAAAGAAAAATCACAAATTTTGACAAGAAAACCTCATAGGCTCTCATAGAGTACATTTTAGGATATAAGTATCAAGAAAATATGGAATAAGATATTATCTTGACAATATTCAATTGGACATACCTTGTATTCAGGATTATCACATGTGCGTACAAGTTCCATGCCATAAGCCTAAAAGATGAATGCTATACAATTAGAATTTATTATACAGGAAAATTTAGAGGTCCAAATAAGTCTGCAAATAAGTCTCACTTGATGAGATATCAAAGAATATAGTGAAGCAAGTAGTTTTGTCGAGACCACAAATCTTCCAAGCCTATTGTATTCCCCTCCCCAAATTACCGTGTTGCAATAGCAGGTCCTTTCTGTCAATATTCAGACATTTAATATCAAACTGCTTAACGGCAATCATTTTCCTAATAGGTAATACACTAAAGTTCACTAAAGTTTTGCCTTAGACGAAAAAACATTACTATTCTAATTTCCAGTAGCTAGTGAAGGTAAGTTCATAAGCACTAGATAAGCTTACCTTTTCTAAAGTTGTGCATGGCCCAATGATCCCTTTGGACTTTAATATCCTTTGAGCAGTTGATCTCAAGTCTACCACTGGATGAAATTGATGTGTTAGAACTTCAAATGGGTTATATATAACAGGAGTAGATGAATATTACCAATAAAAAATTGTCATTAGTCCACCAATGATAGCAAATATGTCAAACAAAATATACCCAAATGCTAATTGTCTAATTCACATACTTGAACTGATATCCATGATCTTCCAAATAGATATGGTAAATTTGATTGTCATAACCAAGATTAACCTACTCCACTTTCTGTTTATATGAACTCTATACTTTAGTTTAATTCATGGCTTGCCTCTATATTAAACCCAACATTTCAATCCCTAAATTTCTCAAGAATTTTTACTAGTTAAGGAAACAAAGAAAAAAACACTTTTAAAATCTTTTAACGAATTATAAACTAGTGCCAACTCAATTTCTGAACACTCTTGGTGTTCGGAAAAAGAAAAGTTAATAGATCATGCAAGATACTTCATTAAATGAGAGGACAAGAGATCTTTACCATGTCAAATACACGTTAAATGAACCTTGAAAACAGGAGACCAAAATTTTTCTGTAGACCACCAGTCCTCCATTTTTTCAATCAGCACTAAACCAAACATTATCATTAGCCAAGACCAATGATAAGTTCGTCCTTAATCAATGTTAATAATGTTTATTCTAGGCTTTAGCAATCTGTTATGATGATTGGTTAGTTAGATGCAAACAATAAGTACAATGACGAAACTGTATGTTTGTCACCCTTTCTGCGAATTTTTCCATTGCTTTCCATCATAACTGAGTCTGCATTAGTGATGGATCAATACAACAAATTAAAGACCGATTGAATAACTATATAAGTAATCAAATTAATCTATGTACATCATTTCCCCGAAGCTGACATTGAAGAAGAGAGGAATAAGTGGTGGGAATTCATGAAGATGAAAATTGGATTAATCTTTTTACCTTCTTTTGCCTAGTCTGTGAAAGAGCATTTTCAAGCTGTTTTTCAAGATTTTTGATGCTGAGTGGCCCAAGATCTTCTCCAAGTAGATGCCTGCAACCATTGCAAATCGATTCAGTAATCGATCTCGATGCCTTTTCATCAGCAAGAACCACTAGAAATCAAACATTATTAATGGAAGCTAATTAAACTAGATCGATCAAGTTCATGTTCCTTTCCTTTGAGTTCTTTGAAAGAGATTCAATACTTTGCCTTCAGTCCTTTATACTTCATGGACCATTTCTGTGAACAAAAAATTGACAATACCTTCTCATCAGTACTGTCATTTCATGTTGAATTTCTTAAACAAATTAATTAAACCTGTGTTTCTCTCTCAACTGGAGTTTTGAGATTAAAGCTGCAATTTTCATAGCGCTCAAGCGTTTTGGTGATGCCATAGCTGCAATAACACAGATAGTGTATATGTATAGATCAATCCATAACCAACATCTTACCCTTCCATTATTGCTATAATGTCGTGGTATGGAATTAACTTTGTTACTGATGTTTCAATTTATAAAGCACTCCAAAGGACATTAACAAACAGACAAATAATTGCTCCAGGAATGAACAAAAAGAATCTGACAGGTAATCCATGAACAATGAAATGACAAATCCCTACTTCATTGAACCATTTATTATATTATTATATTATAATCATCCAATAATAATATTGAAAAACAAATATAAAACATATATATATTAACAATTAAAAAATAAAAAATAAAAAATAAAAAAACTAACCTGCAGATCGGCGGCTGGGGAGGCGGCAGTGGCGCCGGCGGGGATGGCGGCTGGTTGTGGTGGGGGCGTGCGACGTCGCGGTGAACAAAGCAGACGCGTTGGGTGGCCGTGGCTGTGGCGTGTCGGTGCGTCGCGAAGCAGACAGCGTCGGTCGGTCCGAAGCAGACGGCGGTCCGGTCTCGGTCGCGAAGCAGACGATGGTCGGCGGTGCGTCGAAGATCGGTGAACCGAAGGAGCGGTTGGGTGACCAGCCGCGTCGAAGATCGATCGACGTACGATATGTTTTATGAGAGGATGATGATTGAGCGCGCAGATCTGATGGAGTGATGGGGTAGATCTAGGGTTAATATTAGGCTACCATTTCAATTAGAAATGGTTGCCTATTATAAAATCAATTTTTTTTAAAATAAATATAAAATACAATGGGCAACCATTACAACTAATAATGGGTGGTGGATTATTGTTCACTTATTTACAAAATTGCCACGCGAATTTTTGGGTTAATATTAGACAACCATTCTTTCAACAATGGTGGCCTATGATCAATCTTCTATGTTCAATTTTGTACTAGTGAAACTTGAAGTTGAGCTCGCAGTTACAACAAACAAGCTGGACAATGTGCAAACTGTTTCCATTGAAACGCACAAACAGTGTTGAACTGTGAGCAAAACCAAGACCGAGACTTTAAGACCCTTGCATTTTTGGATAAACGCCAAAATGGGGGGAAGAAATCTCATCACTTGGCTTTGCAACAACCAAGAATTATTCTTTGAAGTCAACAAAGCAGTAAATCTACTCAAGGGTAATCCGAAGCCGGCGGACAAACCTCAAGAAGAACCATCACCGATTGGTTTTGCTCAGTTCGCGAATCCTAGTCTTGGTACTACATCGAAAGTTGCTTGAAACTCGTGGCTGGGTTGAATGCTCAAAAGGTCTGCCACCCAAACAACCGTATGGACCAAGAAAATTTACCAAGCATTGATCAAGAAATGGCCTGCACCCATCAAGCCAATGGACTCTCGGACAAAATAAAAGAAAAGAAGGTAAACAGAGAAACCGAGATGTGGTATGAACTAAGAGATTTCACTGGAACTATGGGCGTGAATCTTTGAGAAAGAAAGAACCTTCGAAGAATGTGTTGTTATGGTGGGAAGCTGGAGTTCTTCCGGCACCAATCTCAAGGAAGCTTTTGGATTCTATATGGCTGGGCAAGTTAACAAGAGATTCCAGAATGCAAAAGTTCAAAGATGATTTCTTCAAGCCTCAGGGAACATGTCAAGGATAATTTTGAAGAAAGACATGGGAGTGAACAAACCCAGAAGGTAATCTGGAAATTCTCTTAAGCTGATATATTCTCTATTTTCGAACCTCTGTTGCGTTTTTCCTCAGTAAATTCGAAATATATCAAATAATAATTTCCAAAGGTCTATTTTTGAGTCTTTAATTTTATTTGTTTAATGTAATTAGATTTTCGTGAATTAAAAGACAAGAAATATGTCAAAACGCACGTAAAAATAAAAATTGATGACGATCAAAATAAAAAATATTGCAAGATGCGTTTAGGAGCTTGTCTAAAATTAATTCACAATTTTTCTTTTGATTATGTCTAGAAACACCATTTGTTAACACATCTTGGCTTTGTCAAATAAAATGAGGTAAAAAGATTATTTTTCAAAGACTTAAAGCCAATGACTGGAGTATAGCTTTTTGCCATTATCAAAAGGGGGAAATTGTTAGAATAAAGTGTAATGGTTTTGATATTGCAAAATTATTTGTAGGATCCCCAATTTTATTTTATATGTCTAGTAGAGTCTTAACCGATGATCGGGAAATTATTTAAGTTGCAAAAGAGAAAAACATAGGAATGATGAAAATGGGAAGAAGAGGATATTTCAAGCCTAAAATTCAAGAAATTTGTCTGGAGAAAATAGGTAATTGAAGAAGGAAGTGAATGGTGTAATATTCACGTCAAAGCTACTAAAGAAGAATCCCTGATGAATTTTCGTGAGAAAATTAAGATTGAAGAAGGCATGAAATTAACTTGCGGAGATCAAGACATCTATGGAAGAACAGGCAGACATCAAAGAAGATGGAGATTGTACTTAATAGTTGTACTGACGAAGTGGATAATCCTTGATATATTATGCAAAATAGCTCAAGTTTAAAACTCACCATCAACAATTTACAAGGTAAAATTTGAGAAGTCAAATTAAATTAAATCTGATTGAGTTGGGCACACAATTTCACTTGGGTGGCAATTGAGAAGCAATTGCACTTGGGAGCCAATTTCGAAACAATTAAAATTGGGCGTGGGAGCCGATTTCGAAACAATTAAAATTGGGTGCCAGTTTTAGAGAAATAGAGATTAAAAGAAGACATTGAGAGCAATTGAATTGAGATAAAATTCAAAGAGTGCATTGAGAACAGCAATTGCACTTGGGAGCCAATTTCGAAACAATTAAATTGGGAGTGGGAGCCGATTTCGAAACAATTAAAATTGGGAGCCAGTTTTAGAGAAATAGAGATTAAAAGAAGACATTGAGGAGCAATTGAATTGAGATAAAATTCAAAGAGAAGTCCAATTTCGAAGTTAAGAAGTAATTGAAGTACCAGGAGATGTTGCGGAGCCAATTAAAATGAGAAATTCAAATTGGGTGTCAATTACAAATGGAGAAATTCAAATTGGGTGGGAAGTTCAAGCCAATTTTGAAGTCTGAGAACCGCCAGACGTGGGAGAATGAGAAGGATGAGCAGAACTTACAGTTGGAAAATATTCTCCAAAGTAAAATACACCCAGACGTGGAGAATGAAGAAGACGAAGCAGAACTCTTACAGTGAAAATATTCTCACAAAGGAAAATATAGTCTAACTAGTATGGATTAAATTAATGATATTTTAGTTTTGAATCCCAAAGATACTAAGGGACCACTTCAGAGCCCTAATCAGAGAAACCGTTCTACACCACGATGTTCCCACCCAACTTAAAACAGAGGAATATCAGATGAAGTTTTGCGAAGCTCATTTACCATGGAGATGAAGATCTCTTAAAACGGCTAGCTATCCTCCTTCATGATATTTTGCCAGATAGATAAGACTAAGATCTCTGACAAAAGGCATACAAGATTTCATAAAATAAGAGCGTCTCTATCGCAACGGATAGATTCTCGATTACCAGCTATAAAAGATGAAGATGTGAAGACTTGAAGAAGAATGGAGCAGAGAAAAAAATATACGAGCAAGGGCTAAAAAGCTAGAGCTAAAATTCTTAAAGTATGAGAAAAAGAACTCAGAGAGCTTCAAAGAAGAAATATTCAGAGAGTTCTTAAACAGAGCATAGAAATCAAGTGCTTTACTTGATTCATCCAAAGAGAGAAAACACTCAGATCTATCAAGAGAAAATATTCTAGAGTGTTTTATCTTCATCAAGAGACCTGCGCATCATTGAAGATCTACTCAAAGCGTAATTACGTAAACGTGGCACGCAAGCCAAAAAGGAAAACTATTACTTCTGTACTCCAAGTTCTAGCGCGCTCCAGTGCCTTAATCTTCTGTGCTTGAAAGCCAAAAATATCTGTTCAGCGAGAGATGCGGTAACCCACTCCAACGCGTTGAAATACAATACATATAGAGATATATATAGATATACGAAAACCATTTTTGAGCATGAAGATATATCCTACGAACTCTAAGCTTTAAAACCGGGAATGACTCGACAGATAAGGTCAGACACAAACAACAGTTATAACAAGCCATATGCAGTAACAAATAAAGGCAGATAAGGCAAGCATAACATAGTCATAACCATCATACAATCCCAAATCTCATAGTCACATCCCCAAGATCTCATAATCCCAATCATCCATAACAAACACATAGCCCTTTGTTGGCCGCCACAGGACAATCGCATGCCAATAACATGGAGGGTCAAGCGCATATAGCTCTGACACGGGCCCGTAGCACCCTGCCCCGTATCGCAACACGGGAGGGCCGATCGCAATGCCGCCGAATGAACCGCAGCTCATCATAGTGTTTGATGCAACCAAACAGATGACCGCAGCCAAGAGAATGTCATCTGACCGCAGCCAGGAAAGAGGACGAACCGCAGCTCGTATAGAAACGTTTGATCGCAACCAAACGGTGGACCGCAGCCCAAGAGTATCAATCTGACCGCAGCCAGCTTCTAACCGCAGCTCAGGATACTAATCCGATCGCAACCGAATTGGGGTAAACACACACATAACACATAGCAAGCACATGCAACCCACATTACACATTGGGAAGGGGGATAAGCGTATAACAAAACCTATGCGTGGATCCATCACATGCTAAGAAATAGTCCTAAGGGTTTCATACTTCTTCCACCTAGGTCAACGGGATACCAGTCAACTAGCATGCAATATAATAGACTCATAAACTACGAACGGTACCCAAAAACATCAAATAGACATAGGCACGATAAACGAGTCCGTTGGGACACAACGGGGGTCGGGGAACATCAAACGGGAAGCCGGGTCCCAAAGTGGATAAATTCCAGCGGGTAGCCGGTGGGTGGGGGCCCCGCCGGAAACACTGTTCCGGCAGCGGATCGCGGCGTGTAGCTGCCCGCACGGCTGCCCGCTGCCGGAGATGCACTTTCCGGCCGTGGGTAGGTGGCGGGTCCCTACCCCCCACGGACTGTCTTAACACACAATTACACCCGGGAACCGTTGTGGAACCGAACCATGCTTAGACACTTTACAACACAATTAACGACAACACGTAGACAATTAACGGATCAAATACAAGAAACGAACGCACATATCCTATCATGCTTTCTAAACATAATCAACACCCAAATGCGATTTCCCACCCGATAAACAAGAATAAATCATACGATACAACCTAGGGTTCTAATCACTTTTATATCAACAGAATACGATTCGTCTTCTAATTGCAAGATTCGGTAAGAACAACACATAAGCATCGAGAACATCACACAATTATCAAGAACAACACATAATCATCAAGACTCCATATAATCAAAGAACACCATAATTATCAAGAACTCCCAATATCAAATTATCAAGATTCCCATGGAATCATTAATCAATCACCAATAATCATCATCACCAATCAAAAACCACAATAATAAGGGAAAACCCTAAGGGAATCATAACTATAAAAATAGGTTTTGTTGAGACATGGGTTACCTCTTAGCCTTAATTAATTCCTTGGCTATGAAGGATCTTTCTTTAAGCTTTCTGATTTCTTGGATTTCCCTAGGGGAATTCTTAGAGCTCTTTGGGTGGTGAGAGATTATTGTGGTGGGGATTCTAGATGCCTTCTAAGTTGCCCTTATTTATATGCTATGGGGTACTAATTACTCCTAGATTAGGTATTGGACTTTAGAGAATGGGGCCCATGGACCATGTGGGCCTTAAGCTAAATTAATCATTGTAATTTATTCTTTTCTTTTTGGATAGATGGGTTTAATGATTAATGGTTTTAAGACTCGTAAGCACGGGTTCTACACAGAGCTTGGGCGTGATTGGTGTGGTTAGTGATCAAAAGCACCAGATCACGGATACGTTTCTACCGGAGTGTGGAAGATCGGCGTGGAAAGAACGCGGAGTCGTGAAATCCTGGGATAGTAGCAATCGGCGAGTGAAACCCGAAGCAGCAGTTGTTGTGTCACTGGCGTGATAGGCCGGCTTTGTGATCAAAGCCACTAGAATCACGGAAAGTTATTGTTATCTATGAACAAGGAGTGGTTAGATATAGTGAATTGCTCTTGAGATAAGAACAAGTGGAGATAGGAGGATTACACCAACCTCACAAACAAAAAAATATAATTGTTTGTGTTTCTATACTGCTTTTTTACTTACTTCTCTTTAATAATTGCTTCTACACGAAGATATACTGCTCCAACGATCTCACACACACTTTATCGTATTTAATTTTCCTCTGTGCACCATACTCAACAATCTAGTTAAAGATTTTGGTTTATCTCTGCTTACAATTGTTGTGCTGTGCCGATAAAAGTTTGAAAGTCTATTCACCCCCCCCCCCGCCCTCTAGTAAAGATAGCACAGTAAAGAAACACAAGACAATTATAGTGGTGCAGAGGGGTGTTGTAAATACTCGTACTCCACATTGCTCTATTCTCCCAAGAGAAATTCACTATATCCACCACTTCTTGGTTCCAAGATAAATGAATTCCGTTATATAGTGCTTTGATCACCAAACCCACACTAATCACGCCCAGTGACACCACACTGTTGCTTCGGGTTTCACATCGTCGCGCTACTATCCCAGGATTTCATGACTCCGCGTTACTTTCCCCCCGTCTTCCACACTCTGGTAGTAACGTATCCCGTAATCTAGTGCTTTGATCACAAAGCCCGCACTAATCACGCTCAATGCCTCCAACACTGCTGCTTCGGATCTCACAGCTCCGTGTGACAATCCAGGATTTCACAGCTCCGTGTACTACTTTCCTCCCTTCCTTGTTCCCGTAAATATCACTTGTCAGTGGACACGTTTCTCTTGCTTCAACCTTGAGACTCTGTAGATGATCTTCGAATGTGATGCGAGTCTCTTTGATGAAGATTAACACTCTTGAGTAATTTCTCTTGTAAGCTCTGTATCTCTGAGTATTTTCTCTCTTTGAATGTATCAAGTAAAGCACTTGATTTTTATGCTTTGTTTAGCTTTGCTTTTATAACTCTCAGAATATTTCTCTTTTAAGCTCTCTGAGTTCTTTTTCTTTTCTCACTTGAAGATTTCTTTTGGTATGCTCTGTACCAAATGAATCTTTTGCTATGTATTCTTGTTCTTTGTTCGTATATCTTGCTCTTATTTTGAGTTCGTTGTCCCTTTGTGATCTGTCTTCAAGTTTTCATTATCTTCATCCTTTATAGCTGTAATGAGAATCTGTCCGTTGAAAGAGACGATCTCATTTTGAATTCTTGTAGTCAGAGATCTTATTTTATCTTCTGGCAAATTGTTAGAAAAGATAAGCTAGCCGTTTGTAGAGTTTCAACTTCATGCAAATGAGTTCCAAACTGCATCTGATATTCCTCTGGTGTTCTCACGTTTCTTGGGAATATCTGGTCTCAATTTGTGTAGAATGGCTTCTCTGATCAGCTCTGAAGTGGTTCTTGTTTCTTTGGGATTTAAATGCTTCAAAAAATATCTTCAATTTAATCCCATACTAGTTAGAATAGTATTTTTCCTTGTGAGAATTTCTTACTGTAAGTTTCTGATATCTTACTGTATGTTTTCTTCATCTCACGCATGGGTGTTTCATGTTTCAAACTAGCTTTGAACTTCCTCGCCAATTTGAATTTCCCTTTGTAATTGACCCACCCAAATTGGCAATTGACTTGTAATTGGCACCCCAAAATTTCTTCATCTTGGTTGACTTCAATTGCTTCCCAATTTGAATTACTTTGACTTTGACTTCGAAATTGGCCCCCCCCCCCCCCCCCGGACATTCTCCTGTTTGGTCCCCAATTTGAAATGCATTCCCATTACTACAACTTGAATTGGGCCATTACTACAACTTGAATTGGTTCCTCAATGCTTCCCAATTTGAATTACTTTGACATTGACTTCGAAATTGGCCCCCAGACTTCTCTAGTTGGTCCCCAATTTGAAATTGCAATCCCATACTACAATTGAATTGGCCCATACTACAACTTGAATTGGCCCATACTACAACTTTGAATTGATTGCCCATCTGAAACTACTTCCCAGCCCCAATTTCAATTGCTCTGAAATCGGCTCCCAAGTGCAATGCTCTCAATTGCCACCCAAGGAAATTGCAACTCCATCAGACTTAATTAATTTTGGCTTCTTAAATTTTACCTTCTAAAATTATTGACGGACATTTAAACTTGAGCCATTTCGCATAATACATCAGGCATCTTCCAACTCGTCCGTACAGTCTATTGGTTACATCTCCAATCATCTTTGATGTACTCATTTCTTTCCATAGATGCTTGATCTCCAAGTCAAATTCATGCAATCTTCCAATCTTAATTTTCTTCAACGAAAATTGTTCTGGGAATTCTTATTGAGTAGTATTATTCGACGTGAGTATCATATTATTCATCTTCTTCTTCAATTTGTCATTTTCTCCAGACAAATTCTTGATTTTAGGCTTGATATCTTCTGCTTCTATTTTCATGCATCTTCCTCTGTTTTTCTCTTTTGCAAATTAAATAATTTCCCGATCATGGTTTAGACTCTACTAGACCTATAAAATAAAATTGGGGGGTTCTACAAATACATATTTGGCATATCAAAACCATCTACACTTTAATCCTAACAATTCCCCCCTTTTGATAATGCCAAAACCTATTATACTCAGTCATTGGCTTTAAGTATTTTAAAAAATAATCTTTTGCTCAATTTTATTTGACACAAGCCAAAGAGTTTACAAATGGTTTTCTAGACACAATCAAAAGAAACTTGTGAATTAATTTTTAGACAAGCTCTTAAACGCATCTTGAGTTATTTTTATTTTTGATCATATTTTTATTCTATTTTGATGTGCGTTTTAATATTCATTGTCTTTTTAATTCACGAAGGTCTAATTACAACAAACAAATGAAATTCTAAACTCAAAATAGACCATGGGAAATTATTATTGAGATATTTCGAATATTTTAGATAAAAACGCAACAGAGGTTCGAAAATAGTGAAAATATCAGTTTAAAAGAATTTCCAGATTACCTTCTGGGTTTCTTCACACCCATGTCTTTCTTCAAAATTTCCTTGACATGTTCTCTGAGCTTGAAGAATCATCTTTGAATTTCGCATTCTGAAATATCTTTGTAACTTGCCCATCTATGTAATATCCAAAAGCTTCCTTAATATTGTTGCCCGGAAGAACTCCAGCTTCCCACCATACAACACATTCTTTGAAGCTTCTTTCTTCTCCAAGATTCATGCCCATGTTTCCAGTGAAATCTCTTAGTTCATACCACATCTCGGTTCTTTTCCATTTGCCTTCTTCTACTTTGTTTTTGTCCGAGATCCATTGGGCTTGATCGGCTGCTGGCCATTTCTTGATCATGCTTGGTAAATTTTCCTTAGTCCATACGTTGTTGAGTGATGGGACCTTTTGATCATCAAGCCAGCCACGAGTTTCAGCAACCTTTCGATGTAGTACCAAGACTAGGATTCGCGAACTGAGCAAAACCAATCGGAGATGGTCCTTTTGAGGATTGTCTGCGGCTTCGGCCTCTACCTTGGGTAGGTGTTTACTAGCTGTTGTTGGCTTCCAAGAATAAATTCTTGTTGTTGCAAAGCCAAGTGACTGAGAATTTCTTCCCCCCTTTTGGCGTTATCAAACCAAAAATGCAAGGGTCTTAAATCTCGGTCTTGGTTTGCTTCACAGTTTCAACACTGTTGTGGTTTCAATGGAAACGGTTTGCACGTTCTCCAGCTTGTTTGTTGTAACTGTGAGTTCAACTTCAAGTTTGTTGGTCCGGCTTTCTTGATCTTGAATTGCCTTGATTTGTCTCAAGTGACGTTTGTTGTGAATCTTTTCGGCAGCTTCACGTTCCTTCTTCATGAGTTCAATCACTTCAAGTAACCCTTTCGTCACTTCTCCTTTCAAGACTCTTTCTGCTTTGTCAATCTGAGTCTTCAAACTGTGTTGGCACTCCATGAGTTCTTTCAGATTGACTCGGGTATCCGTGTGTTATTGATCTAGCATTTGGTTTTGTTCAACCAGGTTTTCTCCAATGGTTTGACAAACAACGTCACTGGATTCGACAACTTTGGCAAATAGGGATGTAAATATGCCATCTTCTTGATCATCTGTCTGCACAAAATTTTGAGGAGATCCGAATTAACTTCTTCTCGGATCTGTAAGAATGATTGTATCAACGAGTTGCATCCCTTCTTCTTCTTCGGGGATTCGAACTTCTTGGTTCAGATCACCAATCTCTTCTTCTAAAACTTCATTCTCGTGTAGTTGTCTGCAAATAAATCTTCATTTTATAGAACAGGGTCCATGATGGGCATGGTGGACTCGGTATTGTGTACTGCCAATACACTAGATAAATCCTCCCTATTCTTAGTAGCAACTTCTATTGCAACTTCAACTGCTATATCTTCTCTTACTTGTTCTGACATTTGTCCTCTTAATTCTTTTCTTCTTGACACTTCGATTTCATCAGATCCCACAAGTCTTTCATTGCGCTCAAGATTCACATTAATTGTTGTGGGGGTCAAATCAGATATTAATAGAGAAGCATCATGGACTTTCACAGGTATGTCCATATGATTTTCAGTGCTCATGATTGGTACATCAATGAGTGTCGTCCCTTCAGTTCTTTCATTAAAAAGTTCATTATCCACAAGAGATGTATTACCTGGATAATGATGTGTGTCATAGACTGAACTTTGTAGAGCTAACTGAAGTGATATTTCATTTTGTCTTTCTTGTTCGGCTAAATGATCTTGAGCCGTATTTCCTCCTTTGATTGGTGCTTTTCCTTTTCGTCTGATTGCTTTTTCATGTAGCTTCATATGATAAGGCTTGATTCAAATCCATGTTGAGTGCATCTAGCATCACGTTAGTTCCGCACCATTCCAATGAAAAGTCTTCACTCCGTATTAAATTGGGGTGATTTTTGCCATGAAAGAATGATATCTTTCAAGTTTCCATTCCCTTCCAAGTTTGCGCTTGCATTAACTCTTTCAATAATTCTGGATCATCTTGAATGAGTTCTGAGTCAAATACTATAGGTCATGCACTTCCTTCGGCTGCAGATTGACTCGAGAGTCTTCTTTGTAGATCATTTGAAACGTGCACATCAACTCCTGCAAATTCCATTCTCGTTGTATCATCAACTCCTTCGGCCAACATGTTTGGTTCGACATATTTGAGTGGAACAACGGTCATAGCCGTACTGATGGCTTCTTGATCTCTTCTTGACCGATTGCTTGACCCCATTTGATTACTTGAGGCTGAGATTGTTTTGCTATTTCTCAATCTAGAACTATGAGGTGTTTTTGAACTTGTGAAACTGCCACCTTCTTGTCCCTTTCTCTGGCTTGATCTTTTTCCAAAATTTGGGCTGAACTTTCTGAAGAGTACTCTGTAAATTTCAATATTCTTGTGTGTTCTCATTGGAATTGTCTTCTTTCTTAGCAGTTCTTCAATTATGAGACCATAACTAATATTTTGATAAAAACGATCCACCACAGCGGGTTTGTTCATTGGTTTGGCAGATTGCACAAATAAAATCATCTTCCTGTAGATAAATTTTGCCCATTTGAATTTTATTCCTTTCATAATGCCATCCATCAAGCATATGGTTGATGCGGTCAAATCTTCAGTACTTCCCAGCTTATGTTCAAGAATTTTATAAATCATGTCCACTAACATCTCATATTCAGTATTCAACACATTTTATGACCGGATACATCAGCAAAGATTGGAGCCGTAGGACCACAAATCTCGTTCCAAAAGTTTTGAACGACATAGCTGTGAGATTCTGGCATGGACTGGGATTCAGTAAAACTAAAGCACTTGTGTATATCATTCTCAGTTATTGAAACATCTGATCCTCCAACTTTTGATTTGATCGAGTCCTTGTCAACGACTGCATGTAGATAGAACTCGGCTACATCTTCTTCAAAGGTTCCAAAGTAGTTGTAGGTGAAGAAATCAAACAGTCCACAGTTCTTCAGTGCTTGAAGAATTTTCTCGGCCGTATTCTTGTTGGTAGAACCCAGTTTGAAAAACTCATGATTGAGTACCATTCCATTAGATACTTGTTGCGAGAGGGATATAATATGATTGATTTGTTTGCTTCCGCCTTGAGCAATGATGATCAGATCGATTGATAGAAGAGGGATAATTTTTGAGAGAGAATTTTGTGATATTCTGAAGGTCTGAAAAAAAAAATTCTGAGAGATAAGTGGGGGGTTTATATGGGGAGGGTGATTCGAATGAGTTTTTCGAATTTAAGAGAGAGAAATAAGACTTCTCAATTGTACCATTTGGTTGAGGTGTATCGAATAGGTGAGTTTAGGGTAGATGAGTCATCTGATAGATGGTGTTACGAGGAAAGAGAAGATATCATCATTATCAGACAAAAGCATTTAATGCTCACACATCTTTAGAAATACCCTATGCACGAAAGGTGTAGAGAGTGGAGATTTAAAGAGACACTTAGAGATTAAGAAAGGATTTGGGTTCTGATCTCCTTGAGATTTGTTTATGGGGATCAATTGAGAGGGGGATATTTCTGACAGGCGAGATGTGGGTGACGATTTGAGAGAGAGTGAATCAGTTGGGGAAGGTTTTGATCTAGGAGAGGATTATGGGGGGAGGTTTAGGTTGGGTGGAGGTTTAATTTAATATGGGTAGGAGTTTATGGGTGGAGGTTTGATACGCAATTGAACTCTGATTTTCCTCCTTTATATCCTGATTTCCTTCGAAAAAATGTGTGCCACAAATATAGATATACTCAAAACATCTTGTTGAAGCAAAAATAATCCATAAATAATCAATCACACATAACAATATATATCAACTATACACACGGCAATTTCCAAATCAAAACAAACACATTTTGGAAATTAGCAAAATTATCACACATATTCCAAATTTATATTTAGAAACTTCTTTCACATAAATTTTACATGCAAATCAGATTCTAAAATAGTTTAGAAACCAAAAAAAATTAACTTTCAGCTCAGATTTCTAAAACATTTTTATCACAAATTATATCACATAAGTCACATATGCACGAAACACATATATAATACAATAAACAAATTAAATTGTACTTTAGAGCATATTGTTCATGCAAACAGATTAATCAACTTATACAAACATGAAAACATATTCACAAGAAAATAACACATTGAAACATGCAATTTTTAAACAAATTAGCAAAAATCACGAATTGCACATATTTATCAAATTAATTTGCATGACATATGATCTTCACGTTAAATAACACATGCAAATACACAAATAAATTTCTAACACATATTGCAATTTTATCACATAAAAATTTCGAATAAAAACATGCATATAAACATGTAAAACAATTTATTTTGAGCACAAGTATCAATTTAAATTGAGAGATTAAGATCAGTGATACTTAGCTCATTTCGATCACACCAACTCGTGCCTTAAGGTTGAAAATCTCGTTTCGCATAGAGGCTTTGTGAGAATATCAGCAACTTGGTTTTCCTTAGGAATATATTCGATCTTTAGATTCTTCTTTTCAACGTGATCCCTTATGAAATGATGTCGAATGTCGATATGTTTGGTTCTTGAGTGAAGCACCGGATTGTGAGTGATAGCGATTGCACTAGTATTATCACAATAAATACTAACATCATCACAATTTACTATGTAATCCTTCAATTGTTGCTTCATCCACAAAAATTGCACACAACAACTTCCTACAACAATATATTCTGCCTCGACGGTAGTAGTTGCGATGTAATTTTGTTTTTTGCTGAACCAAGAAACAAGCATTCCCCCCAAGAGCTGGCATGTCCGGGAAGTGCTTTTTCTATCTATTTTGCAACCTGCAAAATCCGCATCTGAAAAACTTGTTAGAGTAAAATCTGTACCTTTTGGATACCACAATCCAACATTGATTGTGTCTTTTAGATATCGTATGATCTTCTTTGTTGCGGTGAGGTGGCTTTCTTTCGGATTTGCTTGTAATCTTGCACACACTCCCACAACATAAGAAATGTCTGGCCTGCTTGCAGTAAGATATAAAAGAGAACCAATCATTCATCTATATTTTGTTTGATCGACATCATTTCCGTCTTCATCTTTTTCTAGACTTAATGATGTGCTCATTGGAATTTTGATCGATGATTTTCCATCAAGGCCAAACTTCTTTATCAAGTTGCGAGTGTACTTTGCTTGATTGATGAATATTTCTTCTTTCAATTGTTTGACTTGTAAGCCCAAGAAGTAATTCAATTCACCCATCATGCTCATTTCAAACTTGTTCTGCATAAGCTTTGAAAATTTCTCACACAAAGAGTTGTTAGTGCTTCCAAAAATAATATCATCAACATAGATTTGCACTAATAAAATATGATCACCATCTTGAATTCTAAATAGAGTTTTGTCAACAAGGCCTTTGGTGAATCCACAGCTTATCAAGAACATTGACAAAACATCATACCAAGCTCTAGGTGCTTGTTTAACCCATACAATGCCTTTTTAAGTTTGTAGACTTTATCACCTTCGCCTTTTACCTCAAAACCTGGGGGTTGTTCAACATAAACTTCTTCTTCGAGTAGACCGTTCAAGAATGTGCTTTTCACGTCCATTTGATAAACAGTGAAATCTTTGTGTGCGGCGTAGGCTAAGAAAATTCTGATTGCTTCAAGTCTGGCCACCGGTGCAAAGGTTTCAACAAAATCTATTCCTTTCTTCTTGAGAGTATCCTTTTGTAACGAGCCTTGCTTTATTCCTAACAATCACGCCTTCTTCGTTTGCTTTGTTCCGGAAGACCCATTTGGTTCCTACAACATTGTGGTTCGCCGGTCTTGGAACAAATTCCCAAACATCATTTCTTTGAATTGATCGAGCTCTTCTTGCGTAACATCTATCCAATTCGGATCATTAAGAGTTTCGTCCACTTCTTTTGGTTCAATTTGAGATAGATAACACGTGAACAATGCTTCCATGGTAGATGATCTCGTTTTCACGCCTTCATGTATATTCTCAATAATTAATTCTGATGGCTGATTTTTGAGCCATCTTAAATCTGGTTCAAATGGGTGCATGGTACTGGGTGGATCCATTTGTTGTGAACTGGCAGTGTTGGTTCGAATTTCTTCAACTAATTCATCTTGAAATTGATCACCAACTTCGCTTGCAATTTGATCACTAACTGGATCACCAACTTCAACCCGTACTGCATCTCCATTCTCACGTTCGACTTCACCTCCGAAATTATTATTAAAAGAATTTCCAACTTCTTCTTGATGAGGGATGTGATTTTCTAGAGAATTAATTTCCAACTCATCCATTCGTTGCAAAACATCATCTTCACACGTATCATTAGCATCACAAAAATCAATATGACACTTGATACAATTTTGTGCAATTTATCCGCCTAGAGCGCCATTATTGATCTGTGATTTTTCATCGAACACAACGTGTATGGATTCTTCAACCACCATTGTTCTTTTATTCAAAACTCTGAACGCCTTGCTGGTAGCTGAATATCCTAGAAAAATTCATTCATCTGCACGCTCATCAAAAGCTTTTAGATGCAATTTATCATTAATATGAATAAAGCATTTGCATCCAAAAATATGAAAATAACCAATATTTGGTTTTCTCCCTTTATATAGCTCATATGGCGTCTTTTTGTACTGGTTATGGATCATGCTTCGATTTTGCGTGTAGCAAGCAGTGTTGATAGCTTCCGCCAATATCGTTTCGGGAGACCGGCATCACTGATCATCACTCGTGCGGTTTCTTTGATCGTCCGATTTCTTCTTTCAGCAACACCATTTTGTTGATAATTGATGAGAAATTCCATGTGAATTGCAAAAAACTTGTATAACTCCATTCACGAACTCGGTTCCACGATCCGTTCGTATTTTTGATATTTGCAATTCTTTCTCATTTTGTAGTTGCTTCAACAGCTTCGGTAGATCTTGCTCAACTTCATTTTTCTTCTTGAGAAACACGGTCCAAGTGTACCTGGAAAAATCATCAACAACAACGAGTGTATATTTCTTACCACTGGATCAACCGAAATAAGTCCATGTGTAGTAAGCTTAGCTTGAAACGAATTTCTGAAATTCACGGTTTGCTTCCGCTTCCTGTCTCCGTCATCCGTTTCAATTCAAGAACAGAGAGGTCCAAGGTACCTGGAAAAATCATCAACAACAACGAGTGTATATTTCTTACCACTTACAATTATTGGATCAACCGGTCCAAATAAGTCCATGTGTAGTAAGCTTAGTGGTCTTGACGTTTACTCGTGTGTTTTTATTTGAATGATGATTTGATTGCTTTCCGCGTTGGCATGCATCACACACTTGGTCCTTCTTAAAGATAATAGCTGGCAAGCCTTCAACTAGATTATTCTTTGCAAGTTGATTGATAGTCCTGAAGTTTAAGTGGTTGAGCTTTCTGTGCCATTCCAATTAGCTTCATTCGAATTTCTAGTCATTAAGCACACTGAATCTTTGTTTGTACTCCAATCAACAACATACATGTTCTTTCGTCTTTTTCCAGAGAGTACAAATTCATTTGTGAGCTCATTTTTTATTAGACAATTATCTTTAGAAAATTGTACAAGATAGCCTTTATCAAAAAATTGACTAGTGCTCAACAAATTGAATTTCAAGCCTTCAACGAATGAAATATCTTCAATCTTTATCCATTTTTCTTGATTGTGCCAACTCCTTTTGTAATTCCATAATTTTGATTTCCACCGAATATGACTTTTGGTCCATCGATTTCGTTGAAATTCACTAGATATGATTTATTTCTAGTCATGTGTGTGAGCAACGACTATCGATGTACCAAACATCTGCAAAAAAGATTAATTAACTTTAGGTACCCATACTTGCTTGGGTCCTTTACTGTTAGTGATTTTTGGTAACCAAACCCACCTTGATCCTATTGAATTAAGATAAGGCTGTTTGTAACGTTAGAGATACGATAATGATAACTCACTTTTGAAAACATTTTTTGCGCCGGTTTTTGAAAATAATTTTTATATTTTGGCACCTGGGAAGATGATTGTTGCTTTTGTCTATAAAAGCATTACATCTATTACACAACCAATCATTTTGAGTGAGATGAAATCTCCCAACTCTATTTCTGAAAAGCATCCATATTTTCTATGGAATCTTTTGCACTGACTCTTGGCATATCTTGGTTGAAGAATTTTTGTTGCTTTGCCGTGTAATTGAATTATTTCGCCCTTCAACATTCAACTTTGTTTTTGTTTGATAGCCAAGTCCTTGTCTCATCCTGCATATTCTGACCTTTAACAAATTTTACCACTTGAACTTTATTATTTAAAACGGTAGTAGAATTAGTCAAATTTTGAGGGTTGAGAACACGTGGAGTCATAACCGATTCTGGTTCTATCTCCTGATGGCTTTTGCATGCTCACCATCTTATCCATTATTTTGGATGAGTTAGTGAACGTAGCAATG
The DNA here is from genome assembly GCA_009835305.1 of Ipomoea purpurea. Classification (NCBI taxonomy): domain Eukaryota; kingdom Viridiplantae; phylum Streptophyta; class Magnoliopsida; order Solanales; family Convolvulaceae; genus Ipomoea; species Ipomoea purpurea. The sequence goes on from VALG01006012.1 coordinate 31,739, forward strand.
GTTGCCCGAAGGTTATGTTCTCTAACCTCTCTTGCTTTACACTCTTCTTGAAGATGAATTATTTCAATTCTTCAATTTACTCACTTCAAGTAAAGCATCTTGCAATTTTTTATTCATATCTTCTTTTTCAAGAATTAGAATATTATTGCGCTCCTTGAGTTGAGGATGAGTGAGCTAATCTCTTTACAATCTCGCATTAGAATGTCAATAGATTCACGAGAAAAAGAGGAATTAACAGAATTAAAAGAATTAGATGTTACATCTTCTTCCTCTGCTTCAAGAGCCATAAAACAATCTTCACTTGTACTCAACTCAATTAACTTGCATACTAGCGCCGTACATCACCAAACATGAGCTTTCATCGCTTGATGATGATTCCTCCGAATCATCATTTCCGTTCGGTTCATTGCTAACGAGAGCTTTCTTTTATCGCGCTTGAACCTTTTGCTTTCGGATTTGTTCGCATGAATTCAACATTTTTACCTTGATACTTGCAAACGATCAGATATGGACAATTTATTTTAAAATGTCTGGGTTTGCAGCAATTGTAGCATAGATTGTTATTTTCTTCGACCTTTTCTTCTTGTGGCGTGCAAGAGACAAATTTTCCACGAACAGAATTTTTGTGTCTCCTTTTCGCATAAACCTTTTAAATCTTTAAACAAAAAGAGCAAATTGTTGTTAGTCATAAAATCAACATTATTTTCTACTGACCTGGAGGTTGATGGTTATTCGGCCATTAGAGCAGAATTTCGAGCTTCATGAACATCATCATCTTTGGCCTTCATTTCGAACTCATATGCTTTTAGATCACAAAATAATTTGTCTGTTGACAACATTCTTAGATCTCGGTGATCGTGCATAGCCGTAACCTTCATATCCTATGCAGATGGTAAGCATCGTAGGATTTTGAGATTAATTTCTTTTTGGCTAATATTTTTGAAAAGATCACTAATCTGTCCAACAACTTGTTAACATCCCAAAAACACATGCTATAAAAAGCCTTAAAACATGCAGATAACAGAACTAAACAATAAACACAGCGGAAGTCTTAAAGATAGAAAGATAGTAAAGTCTAAAAACTGGGAGTTATGCCACGTTCACCGTAAGGATGAACGCACAAGCAATATCTGCAATGTTACAACTATCCCATAAGTCAAAGTTCTATAACTAAACAGCTCACAGCCATACAAGGAGAGGGAAAACTATGCTAGCAAGCACTAGACCGCGCACCTCGCCTAGACACTCACCTGAAAGAACACAAATAAACATGGGACGATGCCCGGTCAGCGAATAATGCTGGGAATAATGTCGGTTGCACCCCGTGTTACGACCCTTAATCCCGAATTAATTATTTAATTAATTCCATTAATAATAATTAAAAAGGATTTAATTGATTATAAAATCCCTTTAATTAATTAAATGTGGTCCACCACGGATCGTAGACCCTTGCCTAAACTAGAGTCATAAGCCTATTAGAAGTAAAGAAAGTATACATTTGCTATTCAGATAATGATTAGGATTCTCTTTAATTAATTAATATGGTCCACATGAACCATGGACCCTTATCCC
>VALG01006018.1:0-10065 GCA_009835305.1 Ipomoea purpurea
GTAAAGCAATAATGAAAAAGATTAAATTGAGATGTATCTTTTTCCTGGCATAACCTCTCAATCTATGTCATGGTAAATCAAGAGCTTCCACGGCGTAGCAACCATACGCCACCAAATGGGTCCGTTCCATCTGGCGAACAAGCAGGAAAGGCTGTAGCTTTTGCCATCATCGGCTCACCGACTGGCAACGTTCTTTCATACGACGATTTCACAACGGGAATCCAACTCATCAGCCAAAGGAATTACGTATGATGAAGATTTGGACATCCTCATCTTCCTAAGTAACGAACGATAGCCCCAAAATATGTACAATCGTCAGCCCCTCCCCTGGTAAGGCCAGCGCCAACTACGGCTCCTGGCGTATATCGATGAGTTGACCTAAGCTATCTCTTTACCAGAGGTACCATAGACATAACATAGCGTTGTTATTTCGCAATATGAATAAGAAAGTGTCATAAACAACGCAAAGACCGGCCCAGAAAGAGCCATCCACAACAGCAAGACAATATGGAGACGACTCCGAGAAACTAACTTCCTACATAATTGCTCCTTAAGGAATCATTCAAGGTCTGTATCACCGACTCCAATCAACGCTAAGAATCAATCATGTCCACACTGAGATAGCGCGAAAGAAGTCTGAGGAAGCATTTGAAGCGGCAGGTTCTCCCAGACAATGCGACCGCACAGAGATATATTGGGCATTGCACAAACGAGCATACAACCTAAAGAAGGGGAATACTGACGATCAACGACTAATTTATACTAAATCCGCATCTAAATAATGGGCATGAATGAATGCTCTACAAAACCCTTTACCAATTCGCAAATGCGATCCTAAACTGTTCCTGTGGATCTGGTTGATGAATAAGGAAGGAACGAGATACAAATCAAAGATTATAACTTTCTGTGCCAGGGACTCAATAGATGACTATGCCAGTCTGAAATCAAAATGTGCTAGTGCTTATCCCATACCCTGAAAGTACTACAAGGTGTTTAGTGTAAGGCAGAAAAAGATAAGAGAGACAAAGTTTGCACTGGAAAAATCTGAACTTAGGTGTTATTGGAAATCACTCAGGCAATGGCTTACATGCAAGCTCAAGGCATCAACAAGTGAAAATCATGGTGGCTATGAATTTTCACAATGATAAACGGAAATTGAAATGTCAATAAAGGAGCAAAATGGCACGTTTTGGTTGGGTATGAAGTGGACACTCAATAGATAAATGCTTCCAAGAAGCATAGGATATCCACCGGGTGGATCCGAGATATAAATCAATGGCAAGGGAACAAGGTTGCACCGTTGAATTTCCTAATCCTGTATTGTGGAGGCCTCATACTGGAATGACTTCTGATCCAATTGGAGAAGCTGATCATTCCTTCTCCAAGCTCAAGTTGGACAATATCTGAATCAGAAAACATGATGATGTTTCTCTGGTTCCCAAAAATTCAATGAAGAACATCGGCAAGAATTAAGGCAAGTATTTCTATTCTATCATGTGAATTCCATTAATTTTGTCCCCTTCAACTTGGATTATTTGGTCCGGAGCCCAAACAAGAACCACGTCCAGTCTGCTTCCGTTGATTTCTTTAAAATGAATTATCAATCTAACTCATGGAACTGAAGTGAATTCTGCCAACGGGAGAAACAATTTCTGTAAGCCACCGAGGGAACATCAAAGCTTAAATGGAACAGCTTTGTCTGGAAGGAATGCTCTCTACTATCCAGTCTTTCAAAATTTAATCTAATATCTGTTGAGTAAGTGTAAAGCTGTTGTTTAGACACATGTTATAACACTCATAATATTCACTTCCGAGCAACTCGTTTGATTCAGAACAATCATGGCGATGACAGTTGGTTTGGCTAAGCTTTGAGTGAATTGGTTTATTACTTACTGCTGGGATTCACCAAAGATGAAGGATGTAGTTCATAGGAGCTTTGCAACACATTGGTATATAATGGGTGAAATGTGGCACTAAAGATTAAGCCCACTTTCCCAATGAATAAACCTACATTTCTTGAAATGATATCAAGGCCTCTACGTCGAATAATTTTGCTAGTCTGATGCATCGCCACTTTTGGTAAAACAAAAAAAGAACTCCTTTTCCTCTAAATGTTACAACCTCAAAAAGCGTTGCTTTGGATTTGGATTCAATGCAGAATATTGGGGACCATTCCCGGTCTGTTCTTTCTTGAACGGAGGAATATTATTTCGATCTAACATTAGCGTTTGATGATCACTCCCGATTCACTTTGGTACATCTAATGAAAAGGAAATCTGAAGTTCAGACAAATTTATAATCAGAATTCATTGCAATGGGTTTTCACGTCAGTTTGGTTACTCTGATCAAAGACCATTCGAACTGATAACCGATTAGAATTCAACATGTGTGGAGTTCTATGCAGAGAAAGGGGATTTACTCATCAGAAATCTTGGCTGCTACACGCCACACAGAATGCGGTTGGGTTGAACACAAGCATCACACATACTCAACTGTTACAAGACCCCATTCCGGCATTTCAAGCCTCTGTGCCTTCTTCATTTTGGAGGCAAGTGTAATGCATGCTGCATTTCCTATTCTAATCAATAAGGTTTTACCTTCCCCCCCGTTATGTTGGAAACTCCTTTATTACAGATATTATGGCAAAGCTTCTGATTGACGGAACTCAGAGTCTGTTTTGGTTGCCTCTGCCTACGCTTCCGACCTGGTCACACTCCAAACATAAAATGGTTGGCCAAGAAGCAAGAAGTGTATACTTGGGTTGGTATGCCTGCTTCATAGCCAAGGGATACCCCCTCCTATATGACTTTGGACGAGAGGATCATATTCCCTCAAGGAGATGTTGAAGCTTTAATGCAGTCAGACTCCCTTTCCTCTAAGGACTAAAACTCTTCATGGATATTGGGAATCCACCCCATATAGCATATTCAAGAAATACTGGACCCCCTCTTCTATACTAGTCCTAACCAGATATATCGTAGACATTATATGACCTACATAGGCAATACACAATTATGAACCTATACAGCACTACTATTCCTGAATCTGATAATTTTTTCTCAGACTGCTGCAAGCCTAGTTTTAGGTTCCAGGAAACATTAGCCTCAGAAGATACCTTTCATATGAAAAACATCAAAAGCTAACAATCATAGACTACCTAGAGGAATATGGAAACACAGGTGAATTCTTCCTGCATCGAATCCAATAGCATCATCCCCCCGACCGCCTGAACAAGGCCCTAGACGTTCTGGAAAGACAAAGGCGTGTTTCCTAATAACGTCCCAAGACTGTACTGCGATGCTCATAAATTATCAGAAACTCATCTCCTCAACCAATTAATCAAAAGGTAATCACCCTCGAAGTTCTAACTTCCTTCGCACAAAATCTTTTCTTTATGGCTGTGTCTTCTTTGGATGAACCTAAGACACTATAATCAAGCCATAAAGAGCACAGCCACTAGAAGGACACATGAATGCAGAAATACAGGCCTTAACAAGATAACAAAAAACTTAGGAGCTTGGACTGCTTTTGCCTCTCGGAAAGTACCCATAGGCTGTTTTAAATGGGGTGTACAAACCAAATTGAAAGCAGACGCGTGTTTGTAGAGAGGACAAGGCACGCTCATGGAAAAAGGCTACACTCAACAGTTCAGGGGAATTGATACATTTGGAAACATTCTCCCCGCGTTGCTATGCATAACCACCATTCGACTTTCTTGGGTTGTGGCTCTTCCCGTGCTTGGCACATCTACCAACTAAGCGTTCAGCATGGGTTCCACAGAAATCATGACAGATGGCTGCGGAATATATTGGGGAGTTGAAAACAATTTGCCTAGGGGATTAATTTTATTCTTATAGAGAGGCTAAAAAAGTTAGCCACTCTTGTCACTGCTCAAATGACTCTTAAAGGAGCCAAGTAATATAGTATATATATACATACCTATATGAAGATATATATATATATATATTAGTATATATATACTATAATAATGCTGATTAAAAAAAAAAAAAGGTTGTGCATTGGGATGCTCTTCAAAATTTGCTTGCTTTCTGATGATGGATATGGTAGTTGAGTATTGGTGACTACTAGCCTTGTGGAGGTGGCTAATTATATCCACACTAAAAAATACTTTTCTCATCAAATGCAACTGTTAGAACAAAGTAAGAGTTGGAAACTATTTAATGAAAAATATGTAAAACTCGCGGTGCTGAATTGACTACGATTGGGAGGCTGGTAGTTGAAAAATGTAAAGGACTGCCTTCGGTAATAATTGTGTGTGTCATGTCTTTTCTTTCTTTTTTTTCAAACACACAATCTAGATGAGTGGAAGAGTACTACCAATGCTCTAAGTTCTTCTTCTGCAACTCCTGTAGATGATGTAGAATGTTTGAAAATACGTACACTCATTGGAGTTACAATCATTTGTCCACAAGTTCAAAGCTTGCTTCTTTAAAAGACATCTAAGGAAATGAGCTTTGATGCGGTGGCTACAATCAACATTCATGAACTCAACGATGGAAGCCTAATTCTTGTCACCCAGGTAAGCCAGTCATGGAGGAAAAATAAAGGCATTTAGAATTCACGACTTAGAAACTCAAAAGGAAAACCTTCTACATATTGTCCATGAAAACGGTTCCAATCTCTCTCAGAAAAGGTTCCCATTCAGAAGATCTTAACAGCCCAACTGCCTCATATTATTCTTTTCCAAAAACCTGTAGATAAATCTTCTCTTTTTCACAAGATTTTCTTTAGATTTGAAATTCTGCAATCTGGTAAGAGTATTGTATGGGTACTGAGGGCAAGATTGCAAATCTCGAGAGTCTGCAAATTTATGAAAGAAATTCATTTCGGCGAGTGTAAGTAGTGTCAATTAAAAAACACCTTAAGAAGTTGACCTGTCATGGTTTGTACTTGGAGTGGAAAGAAATTAATATTCTCAGCAGGTTGCCTAAGCTCGAGGTGCTAAAGCTAATAAGATGTTCTTGCACGGAAGAGTGGAAAACTATCCGAGAAGGATCGGAGATATTCGAGCAGTTAACTTATTTGGAAATCGATATTAATTATCAGATCAGGCGTTGGGAACCCAGTAATGATCATTTTCCGAACCTTAAGCACCTAATCCTTTCTGGGTGCATAAAATTGGAAGAGATCCAGCTGAGTTTGGGGAAGTTTTAACATTGGAGTTGATCAAAATAAAGGCCAGTAGCAATGTCTTCCTTTCTGCGGTGGATTCAGCGAAACAAATTCTGGAAGAGCAACATGATCAAGGGAAATGATAATCTGTTTGTCATTGAACAAGGCACATTAAAGGTCTCTATCTCTCCCTTTTCTCTTTCCCAATTGCTTTGAAATAATCTATTTCACTACACTCCAAACTTCATTCGTTTAATTCACTTTGAATATATGGTTCATATATATGTATGGCAGCCTGAAAGATGAGTTTGGTGAAGATGATGATGAGTAGATCAGAGCTAGGATGCACCCAAAGGGAAGAAAGGAAAAGGGTATGTTACTATTGCTATATAAGTATATATATCCTCCATGTTCATTTAATTATTTCATTCATATGTCAAGGTGATGCATTTACACAATTGGATAAACAATAATCAAGTCTCATGGGTAGCTCATATGGGTCTTAGGTGACAGATTATGCCTGCCAATAATGCATAGTCAAGCGGTCAAGCCTAGCAGCTGAAATCGTGGAGTTTCACTACACAAGCTGCTCAATCACTCATGATTTAGTCACAATTTTGTGGGCACCCTTTGGCAGTGAAGGATTTCACTTTTTTGCTGGGCTCAATCACTGACCTCTAAAGCACTCCACTTTACAAATACTAGGCTTCGGGTATACATAACTACTCCCATATTTAAAAACAAGAGAGATGGTTTTCCATGCATCTAATACGTTAATTCCCTAAACCCTTAAAGCCCAGTTTTCTTGATAAGCAGTATAAGTATAGAGTAATGTACTATAAGTTGGTAGGAGAAAGAATTCCCAAGCCTTCGCACACCACTCATTTCATGCTCAAGAACAGAATACCAAATTCAATTTTTACGGGCAATTTTCCGGGCAAGGATTATGTTGTGAACACATTGCCACCAAGTTGAGGACAATTCCCATATCCATAATTTATATACTGTAGATGTCATAATCTTCTTATAATTGTAGATTCCTCATTACTGATATTGTAGATTCATCAAAATTTATTACTTTTAGCAAATCTAATTTGGTTTGAACCTATGCTTCACAAATCATGAAGAGAACTATTATGTTCATAATTTGATAATAACTATACACTTTATAAATTATGAATTTACAGCTTACAGCAATTTATGAATCGTACTAGTACAAGATATTATGAATCTTGCAGTATAGAAATTATGATTTACTGTATATGAAATTATGAATCTACTGTATTTAAATTATGAATTTACGGGTTTAGAAATTATGAATCTAAAGGTATAAATTTTCATGAATCTACCAGTATAGAAATTATAAATCTACAGGTATAGAAATTATGGATCTAACAATATTAGAAACTATTAAATCTACAGTATAACAATTATGAATATAGTCCGGTGCCAACCTTGGCAAGGTGGACACGTGCTCCACAGCATAACATTTCCATTGCTTGCGGAGGGGGGCATAATACTTTTGCGTTATTGTTGGGTGAGGTTTTGAAAAACTTAAAACCTTTATGTTTTGGAGGAGATGTTGGTTGGGAGGGGGGACAAATAAAAAAAAAACAATATTACTAGCTACGTTAAATTTTATTTTTATTTGTGGTAGGTGGGGGGCAAGGCCCCATGCAATCACATATACCTCCGTCCCTGGGCGCCAAACATCCAATCAGGAACGCACCTTGAATGGAAGCGAATTTGCTGTGCCACAGGGGAGAACCAACACTTCTAACTAGGGTAGGCTATCAACTCAATTAAAAATTATAAATACAAAGGGACTAAGATATAAATATGGAGATAGATAAATAAAAAGTGAAAGAGGACAGGATCGAGAAATCTAAAATTTAATTTGGTTAATGTATATAATTAGTAGCTTTAAAACATTTCTAGCATTAGTAGTAGTAAAATGTCGAACACTTGGGGTGGCAGGTTCTCGGGAAAACTTACGGGCAATCTTCTTGGGTTGGATTCAAATTTTTTTTCCAACTTTCCTTTAAATTTTAGTTTTATTTGTTTTCATAGTTTCTAATTCAATTTTTTTTTTTAAAATACTAAAATAATTACAAAAAATTTAATATACAAATTACTTTGTAGCACACTAGCAAGGGGAGATTTATATGTATTTTGGAGGGAAAGAAGAGCGAGGACGCGCGCTTTAGGGGTAGGCATTTGTGATGAAGGAACTTGAGGATGTGGTCCTATACGGGGGGGGGAGGGTTGGTTTGATTCCGAATATTCTTTTAGATGGTTTCTAATCCACTTTTAAAATGGATTACATCCAATTCTATACGGGGCGAGACAGGGCTGATTTTAGGGTCAAAAAAAACACTTTGCAGGGCAGGTCTCTCGAGTAATTTTAAAACGATAAACATGTTTGAATCTATGGTAATTCTTAACCGATAAATCACCATAATTTGTTCCATTATGTGTGTAAATTCTATTTTTTTTTTAAATTACTAAAACAATGCACAATAAACATTTAATATTAGACAATTTGAAGCACTTTGGATGGAGAACTTTGAATTCCAAATTCCAAACGTTGAAAAAAAAAATAACTAACCAATAAAACAGAAATTGTAAATTAAAAAAAAAAAAGTAGTACTATATAGTATATATGTTATATACGTATCTATATTAAAGTATATATATAATATACTGACTATGACTATTATATATTATTTGAATGCCTACTGGCTCTATTACAATGTTCGTCATGTACAAATGTAGCTATCGGTATTGCATATACTTTCTTGAAACCACTAAAACACAAAGAACCAATAACAATTTCCATTGAGGCTCAAACTGCACAACCTTTCAAATGAAAGTCTAACACGAGTTACCATTAGACCACATAATTCTTGGTAAATTAAAAAAATTTAATTAGACTGAAAATGTATTCAAAATCCAGGGGGAAAGGCTTTGGTCATCCAGGTGTTAATTTCTATTCCCCATCAAGTCTTTTTGATTTTATAAAGAAAACTTTATTCTTTCACAACCAACAATTTAATTGATGAAGTTATAGATAGTACGTAACGGTGCCATAGTCTCTTCTAGTTTGGCTTGAGCTTAATAAGTGGAATTGTAAAGACGAGCGCGCCCAGAAGTTGCCCTGTTTGGACGGAAGTTGGGGCAAAATTTCGGAAACGTTGCTAGCCCCGTGAATTGGCAGGTGAAATAGCTAGGCCATGGTTGCAGCAAAAGTAGGGGGGTGCAAACATACAATCGGGAATGCACCTTCGGCGGAAAGTTATGTTGTGCATCGGTATGCACCATGCATGGTGCGTACAGATGCAAAAACGACGTCGTTTTATTAAAAATTCACAATTTTCCCACTTAAAAAAATTCAGTTTCGATTCCCCTCAACTAGCATTATGTTGTTTCATTCATCTGATTTACATTCATAGGTTCTGGAATTTTAGTTCATCGATTTCTGAATTTTAGGTTCACCGATTCTGGAATTTTAGTTTAGTTCATTTCATTCTGGAATTTTAGGTTCATAGCTAAAATTTTAGTTCTCGATTCTGGAATTTTAGTTCATATTGCTGCTGGGAATCGAAACTCGATTTTTTTTTAAAGTAAGACGCGCGTTTTTAATACATCGCTTTTTTTTTTTTTTTTAGTTCAGGCGTCATTTTGCATCCGTATGCAACCTACATGGTGCATACGGATGCACAACATAATTTGCCACCTCCGGCGAAGGAATTTGCATGCACCACACAGAGACCGGCACCACTAGCCATAGCAATCTCCGTTACAATAAATGTTTAGAAATGGACTATATATAGGTTTGCGCGTGATAGATAGTGGAAAGTGAAAGAACAAAGTGAAAGCTGAATTAATTTGATAGGTGTCTATATAGTACATATAGATCGAGTAGCTTTAAAATTATTTCATAACACACTAGCAGATTAGCAGTAAAATAATTTGGAACCCGATTGACTTGTGGGCAGTTCTCTGGGTAAATTACAAGCAACTTTTGGGCAGATCCAATTTTTTTAAAACTTTCCTATGGAATTTTCAGTTTCTTTTTGTTCATATTCTGTAATTCAATTTTTATTTTAATACTAAAAGAATGACAAAAAAATTTAATATTAGAAAGTTGGAGACTTTTAATTGAATATTAGAATTTCAAATTCCAAACGTTGAATAAAACAAATATTAAAATTAAATATTTGAATTCTGAATGGTAAATTAATATATATATAATATATATATATATTATAATAATATATATATATATATAACTATATATAATAATATAATATATATATATAGGGTCGCACTCAGGTGCGAATAAGTGCCCAGGAAGAAAAAATTCGAACGAATCAGCGCGCGACACGTGGTCCAGATCTAATAACTTAAAAAAAAAACGCAGTGGCATTTTCGTAAATAATTGAACATCGAAGTGCTATATAATTGAAATCTCTTATAATGCACCTTTATTTTTCACCTATTTAGTGCATCGTATAATTTTGCCTTGTTAGCATTCACTTTTCCGCAACCATTCATTCACTTTGTTGTGCTTATAACTGTATGTGCTACTATTTATAACTATAGGTGCAACTACCTTATAACTATATTGCACCTACTTTCACCTATAAGTGCATGTAATTTATGACCTTTTAACATTCAGTTGATCTTTGGAGTTCGCGGGTAGTAATACTCCTGAAAACCATCGCAAACATTTCAATACACCTAGATGCAACTACTTATACTATGTGTGCAACTTACTTAGAATATAGGTGCAACTACTTAGAACTATAAGGTGCAAACTAAGTATTGATGCTCTGTGTAAATTTTTATTTGCACCTATTAATACACTTTTACATGCAATACTTATATATATATATATATAATAATATATTATATATATATATATATATA
>VALG01006024.1:0-11816 GCA_009835305.1 Ipomoea purpurea
TGTTTGCTGCTAATCATCATGAGGGTCGTGAATGTTCTGCACATGACTGCGTAAGATAAATATCCTAAGTCTTGGTGATGATTGCTTTAGAGATAAATATGGCTGACTAGAGTGGCCGCATATTAATACAAGCATCGTGCGATCATGAAACTAGAGCGGTTAATTCCTTGAATCACAATCGGAGAGTAACAGTCGCTAAATGCTCATTGAATTGTACAATTCCGATAAAATGGTTTGAAAAATCGAAGATGTAACCTTGGTTAAGTCTAAAATTCAACTTGTTGAGAACAAGTCAATTTTGTGACAAAGGATATCAAGTAAAGTTCTTCAAAGAAGAGTGCCAAGTGAAGAATAATTCCACGGGAGAAGTTGTCTCCGAGGAATAAAGAAAATATGTAGTTTGTGGATTGGAAACACAACAAAAGAATCATGTGTCTACTAGCAAACAACTCACACGCAACAAGTTGGGAATGACAAAGAAGTTGAATCATTAAACTTCAAGACTATCAACAAGCTAGCAAGAACAAATTAGTTGAAGGTCTACCCGACATTGTCTACAAGAAAGATCCAAATATGTGATGCTTGCCAAAGAGGAAAGAAAGTCAAGTCATCTTTACATCCAAAGCTCAAGAATCTAAACAGACCGTAAGTCTACTATCATCCCAGGTATTTAATTGTGATTGGTCCAGAAAGTAAATAACCAACAATTTATAGTGTAGTAGAGAAAGATGTAAATTAAATGTGCCTATACGCTAATATGTCGAACTTTATCTTATTATGCACACCATTAAATGTCAACAAAATAGATATATTCTCGAAAAAGAATTCATAACTGAACATTGAACCCACAAGTTGTTCAAGCTACTAGCTACATCAAAAACGACCGATCTACATAGTTTCTTGTTGAGTACATCTTGTAATACTTTCTCCTATAGACAATCTTACAAAGACGTAATTAATTTATTGTTTCACGAAATTGTCAATTACTTATATTTACAGCATCTTCAAGCACTTTGTAACAATGAATTTGATCTATAGCGAATCATATTATATAAGTTTTTGATGTATTGTTCAAATCCAGAACCCAATGCTTTACAATTCTCCAGTTTAGTTAACAATTACTGACATCCAAAAAATTAGACGTACCTGTAAGACTGAACAGCTTTCAGACCGGCTTCCGTAATCTTTGAACTATCTTCTATTTTAAAAGATCGTCTTATTTTTTATTTTAAAATAATTTAACATTCCAACAATAAATGCTGATTTTATTTTTTAGTATCAAAAACTTCGAACCATCACTCCCTGCCGATTACATCAAACTCTAAAAATACTCGGGTTTTCCAGATTCTAAAGCTGTAATCAATTGAGAATACTTCGGTTTGGTTGCTATAGTGATCTGTTCTAGTTCTTTGAACCAAATTGTGGCGTCATAAATTGGTTGGAGAAAAACATAAGTTACCAATCAAAAATGATTTAGTTTTAAACAGTTAAACTACTCGCCCCATTTAAGCACATCCCCTTCACGAGGACCACAATCAGCCACTTAAACTCACTTCAGAAAAAACTGACGCTATAAACACTGTATAACTCAAAGGGAAAAAAGTAACATCTTCCCCTCAAAACTTGAACAGTTTATCGTTACAACGTATTTGTAATTTTTTTAATGAATGTATGTATTATACTTCGAATACATCTAAAACCACTTATTTATCATAGTTTAACATATTATTCAAATTTATTACAAGTCACATTATTCTTAATTGAACACTAACATTACACTAGTAGGATACCAAGCAAAATCTGCAAAATCCAATTTTGACCAGCAGCTTCCCTGCAACCCCATGGCAATAAAGTTGCCATGATACAAGCAACAAAATTTAAAAAACGAAGCGAATAATAAGATACTTTTGCATATAGCCTTAAGATCTTCCTTGATTCTTAATATCTGCGAAACCAAGTTTCAATTGTACCAATTAATGAAAGTTGATCCACGTATACGTTGCCATTTCCTTACCTAGGTAGATGCTCGAGTTCCGGCCATCGTCCAAGGCAAAAGGAAAAAGACAAAGCAACTCTTTTCCACATGACAGACCAGTGTTCACAATAAAAATTGTAGAACCAAATGTTCCTATCTTTCTAGCAGAAACTGAAAAAGTTGCTAGGCAAGAGACAAAATACGAACTGCTGACGTCTTTTTGTTCGTAATACTGAGGGTTTCCGAACACAGTGACTAATCTACCTCGCAGCATTTGGTATCCCCCTCCCAGTATCGGATAGAATAGTCTACCACTCAGCATACTACTGAGAACGAAACATGATCAAACTCCGTCTCAAGTCTACACCCTTGATCGCACCTGCTAGTAACATGCGTAACCTCCTTTCTTCGGCCATATAACACAAAAATCCTCTGCAGCAAATCGCAACCCCGGGTCCCACCCCCGCCCCCACCGCCTAATCACTAGACATCGGGCGCCCACAACCTAAAGACCCCCCCCCTCTCCCCCCGCGGTCGACCGCGGCTATAACTATGGGACTCTCCCGAAATTGTGACTGGTCCACAGGTTTCAACACTCCAGTGGCAGGCCTTGATCACCTCCGACTCCTCGCTTCCAAGTAGCTTCGCAAAAAGTAGATCATACGTGCCAACAAGGACTACCTACTCATATACACCTACTATACCCTAATCGCCGGGGATACGCCAGCCAGAATCATCCTCACAGACCCCACAGGTTTTGGCCTAACGTCGAGTGCGCACCCCTCACCCTGCAGGCCCATGGCACCTAAAATCTATAGCATTGGCAGCGACAAATCCAGAACTTCTTTTGACATCGCATCCCAACAAATTCAGCTTATAACATCATTATCGAATATTCTCTTTTTTTTTGGGGGACAACAACCAACCGATGAGTCCGAGACTACAGTATTACGCTAAGGGTATTAGATGGTGACCTCAGAGCATGGAGATTCCCAGAATACGCCATCATCAAAGAGAGCTCAAGTATTACAAGAAAATTAAAAAAAAATCAGTACGGATTTAGCTCAATGGTTCAATAGACAGTGTTTATAACTGAGATAAGTTCGAACCTCGGCAGTGGCAGTGTGAGAATTGGAATTATGTCCAAAATGGGCAGATTCCTTGTGCGCTTACTGTAATTTTGCATTTCTCATTTTAAGTAGATAGATAGAACTAGCTGACTGACTTAGATTACTGATTGATTCAGTTAATAGTTCAATCAGTAGTGATAAACCATGAAGGAAAAGTAAGCGAAAAGTAACGCACAAAAGTCAAAGACACAGAATGTTTACCCAGTTCGATACGGTGTGTTATCTACATCTGGGGGTACGATCACGTGCGTCCAATCCACTAACTCATAATCCAATGTACATGTACAAAGGTAGTAATACAATAATCTTACCCAAGTGCCCCACACAAGGTACAAACCAGTCCTACACAGGTTTAGTGGATTGTTGAAGATGGAGAGCTATGCATACAGAAGTCCAATGAAATCCTTTCACTTTGGAGAGCTCACTCTTGATGCAGTCCACTTCAATGACGCTCTATTAAGTTGTTCCACAACAGTGTGATCACAGTGTCCTTACGTTTAAGCAGCAGTAACTCTTCTCAAGTTCATCATCTTAATCACCTTGAACATATCGTATTGAGAAGATGCATGACAATCAAGATCTGGTCTCATATAGAGATATAGAGTGTTTCTTCTTATTTTCGCGTAACCCCTGTTCGGCCGTAAACCTAGGGGTACTTATAGATCCTTCAATAAACACACTCCATAGTTGACTTTGATTGTAGAAGGTAGGACTATAAAAGAGGATGTAATCTTAGCAGATTAGGTCCATTACCTTTCTTGAAGATAGCCTGATGTCTTTCCATAACTGGTCTGATAACCACCGTGAAGCCTTTTTTTAAGAAAACAGCTTTCTAAATCAGATCGTTCAGTGTCAGTTTTCTGTTGTTGCCTTCTGATTGATCAGTCATCTGTAGAATCAACCGGTACAATCTAAACCTATCTTAATTAATGCATAAAATATGCAAATATAATATGGGGTTTAAATAAAAACACTAACAACTCCCCTTTTTGGCTATTTATTGGCAAAAAATCGACTATAAAAAAAAGAACTAAGATAAGGGTATTTAAAGAACGCAACCATGTGTGATCTGATTTATCATAGGATCAACAAAAAACATAAGTTCCAAAGCAGTCTAGGTCAAAACAACATCAAACGTAACTCCCAGCCAGGGCCAGAGAGTACTAAACACAAAAAAAAAACTCCCCCTGAGTTCAACTAACTCCCTTTTTGCCAATGGTAGCCAAAGATCAAGCATTGGAGGGAGAGGAACTGTCAGATTTCACGGGATCCGTAGCAGCAGCAGCTTCAGTCAGGCTCAAACGAAGAAGACAGTAGCCAGCTCAGTACACGCTCCTGTCAGTTGCTTTGCAATAAATATTGTGCAGCGTTCTCAAGATCAGCAACTCTTGCCTTCAGTTGTAACTGAAGCTTCACTCCTTAGCATGAGGAGATTCATCAGGCACAGCATCAGGTTCTGAATTGGATGGGCAGTCCAGGAACAACATCTCGATATGATCTCCAGAGAGTAGGCGTTTATCAACAGTAGAAGCAGCGTTGGACTGATCACTTCACTGGCATAGGCTCAAGACCCTGAGAGGTAAGGATGCCAAAAATCAGATTTGGAAAAGGGAGTCTTACCTTCTGTTCCGGGATGAATCAAGAGTTAGAACATGATAGTAAATCCATTTGCCCAAATCAAGCTACATTCTTAGTTCCAATTCGAAATAAGAACCCTGCAGTAGCTTGCCAACTGTGTTGAAATGGGCTAATGGAAGCTAGTTGTGTTAGTGCCAGCCGATGTAGAATGACATATCTGGACGTTAGTTGTGAGCTCAGCACATAGTCCTTATCTCCTGTAGGCCAAGATGTAGTCTGCCACCAGTAAGAGTTCTGGCCACCAAGTCCAGTCAGTAATTTCTTCTTCTTGCACGCAGCTAACCCATAGTACTCATTTACCATATCTGGCCCAAACACATACCACTTTCCTCTGATGAAGATCTGCATCGATCGTGGTCCTGTGAGAATATCAATCTCATCATTGAGATTGCAATAGAATTCATATGTGAGCAGCTTAGAGTAAGGACAGATATTCGTGAAAGTTTTCAACAATCGACTTCATTCAGCAAGGGTAGAATGTCACAAACGGAGTTCAGCTGGTTCTCGTCACCGATCTTTGGCAATAAGATCCTTCTAACCATAGTGGCCCATTTGGTCTGTGCATCAGGAGATACAATTGAGGCCGGTAAACAGATGAATCAGTTTCTTCACAGGTGGGACCTCAGGAGTGACACCTCGACCCCTTGATCGTGTGGATGGTTTCCCTTTTCTGACAGAAGGGTGGTACAAAGACAGCTTGAACAGCAGAAGATCCTTTGTGCTTAACAGACATCGCAGAGTCTTGAACACTTGTTGAATAGGCGGGTTACCTTCAGGCTTAACAGTCTCACTCGTTTTCTCTTCTTTCTCCAGGCCTGATCCACATCAGCATTTGTAATCCTGGTGTTAAACACTTAATGGCTGGATACATTCTTGCTTTTGGTCCGTCTTGTTTCTTTGTTGGGGATTGGACAGGAGTCACAGAGATGCTAGAATCAGAAACTCGCAGACGAGCTCCCAAATAATATTCGAGATCTTCGAATTTTGAAATTCGTGGAGTCTGGGTGAGCAGTTTCCTCACAGGTAGGGGCAGCAGATGAAGGTGTTTGGGATCCATACACCTCGCCAGGTATCTTTATCATTTCGCTGGAGGATTCTGAAGGATGAATCACTCGATAAAGGTTGAGGGATTGAAGCAGATGGCCATCCCAGCTAAGTGTCGCACTTGTTCCCGGCTCTCTTCTAAAGAGGTTCAGTGTAAACAGGAATTCCACTGTTTTCTAGATTTGTGGGAAATTGATACAACAACAGTTTCAACAGTAGCAGGTATGGTGGAGTATCAACAGCAGAGCAGGATTCTTTAGAGACATCAAACAATCTTAGCCGGAGGCAAAGTAAGTTTTTCAGACGAATAAACAACTAAACTCAATTTATTTTGCTCGTCAGAAGACTTTGCTTTCTCAACAGATACATGCAACTCATCAGATTTCACACCAGCAGAGACACTCATAGGCAAGAGATAAAAGAGTCAACATTCACAGGGACTTCTCGGAGTCCAAACAAGATAAATTTTCAGACCATTACAGGCACACAAGATGGAATAGAAGAATCAACAGGTCTATCCGGAAGAATTTCAATAGGAGTTTCAGAATCATTTACCTTTTTTCGAAGAATCTCTTGTCTGTGTGCGCTTCTCTCTAAGCAGCTTCGAGATATAAAGCTTGGGACTCCTCTCGCCGTCGAGAGACTTCAACAGATTCTAGGGCACGTTGAGCAAAAAATTGAAGGAATGCCCCGGCGATTTCCATCCGAGGGTTCTGGAATAGTCACTGGAGAGACTTATCACTGGCTTCGGCGACCACAAGTAGTTCAGTCACATCATCTGCCGACCATTCAGCATAAAACTCTAGATAGTTGGACATAACAGTCACCAGAATCTCGTCGCGAAGCAGAGGATCAAGCTGAGCTTCTTCTTCATTGCCAACTGTAAGAGCGTCTGAATATGTTTAAGAGCTGCCGCCGGAGGGTGTACCTTGCTTCCGAGTTTGATGATGATGTTTCTTACGAGGGTCCGCCATTGAAGATTATGTGTGAAGAGAGGAACATATCACTGAGAGCAGATATGCAAGAGAGATAGAGAGACAAGAGCTGAGAAGGTTTCTTTCTTCTTAACCAGGTATCAAATAGGCTTGAGAATGATGAACCCTAGTTAATGCGACTTGTCAAAAATCATGCAGACCTGATTGATTGACACACGGTACAGCTCCTTTTTAGGAAGGAAACGGAACCCAAGGAAATTTGAAATTCGAAAAGGAATTAAGATCTTTTAAGATATCTCTGAGAAGCATAAGGTTAAAAAAAATCTTCTTAACATAAACAAAAAAAAAAAAAAAAAAAAAGAGAAGACTTTAAGGAAAGTCAAAACATAACACTGACCCGTAAGAACCAACTCCTCTCTGACGGATCAACTACTTTAATCAGTCAATTCTGCAAATTCCCAGAGCAGATCTGAGAATTTCAAAACGATTAGCATCCAATGGCTTAGTCAGAATTTCCGCAGTTGTTTATCAGTCTGAATGTATTCTAATTCAATTTCCTTGGATTCAACCAGATCTCTGATGTAATGATGCCTGATGTCAATATGCTTCGTTCTGGAATGTTGAACAGGGTTCTTGGAGATGTTAATAGCACTGACATTGTCACAGAAGAGTGTCATTGTTCCTTGAGTAAGACCATAATCCAGAAACATCTGTTTCATCCATACCAACTGAGTACAGCAACCAGCTGCTGCTATGTATTATGCTTCCGCAGTGCTTAGAGAGATTGAATTATGTTTCTTGCTTAGCCACGATACTAAGTTTTTACCAACGAAGAAACATCCTCCAGAAGTACTTATCCGATCATCAATATTCCATGCCCAGTCAGCATCACAGTAAGCAACAAATTCAGTTCACTTTCCTTGGAATACCAGAGACCATACTGTATCGTTCCTTTAACATATTTCAGAATACGTTTTGCAGCTATCAGATGAGATTCCTTTGGATCAGATTGATACCTTGCATAGATTCCAACACTGAACATTATGTCTGGTCGACTGGCTGTTAGATACAGCAGACTGCCTATCAAGCTACGATAAACTGTGTTATCCACTGATACACCAGTTTCATCTTTTGATATTTTTTTTGTAGAGGTGGAGATAGGTGTTCTGGATGATTTACATAATTCCAGATCAAATTTTTTACAAGACTTCTTAGTATATTCTCCTTGCGAGATAAAATATCCTTCAGAACGTTTGCTTTGACTGTAGCCTACGGAAGTAAGTCCAATTGACCAACATGACATTTAACCACTCTTCCTCCATCACTTTTACGCAGCTCATCAGTGTATTTCTGCAGGGTTGATCCAAACAAATGTCATCACATAATTTGAGCTATAGTTACATGACTTCAGTAGTTTTTAAAACAAGGTTTTGTCAACACTTCCGCGTTATACCATGCTGAAGTAAATACTGTGTCAGTCGTCATCACATGCCGTGGCTTGCTTAAGACATAGAGAGATTTTGAAAGCTTATAGACATAGGAAAAGGATGTTCGGATTTCAAAACCTTTAGTTGTGCCCACATAAGTATCTCATGGAGATATCCATTCAGAATGTTTGTTTGAACATCCATCTGATATAGATGTAAATCCAAAATGCATGCGACAGCCAACAAGATTCTCATTGAACTGACTCTAGCTATAGGGGGCGCAAGAAGTTCTCGTCTAGTCAATCCCTTCAATCTGAGTTAACTTGAGCCACTAGTCTAGCCTTGTATTCTGGCTATATTTCCCGGATTTCAATCAGTTTTATTTTTAAAATCACTTCATCCATTACATTGACACATTGGTACTTGGTACAAGATTCCAGACCTGAATTCCGCTCAAAATTGATGTAGCTCCTCCTGCATTGCCATTGATCCACAATCATCATGTAGGCTTCTTTGACATTTCTGGGTTCTATCTTTGAGGTGTAAACAAGAGACCCAGATATGTTTGTCAGATATTCTATTCTCTCTGGTCTTATCCATCTGATGGATCTCATAATGGTTATCTGATGGATGGTTTTTCTGAGTTCTGGTGGGAGTTCTGTCTTTACAACATCATTATATGAGACAATTTCCTGTTCCAAATTTCTTGCTCTTCCATACTGACAATTCTTTGTGGTTGAGCTGACTGTTGTTATTACCCTTATCTGGATCTTCACTTAGAGAAGCTCTATCACTATTGATCAGTTGATTCTTCTGGTGTCAATCGATAACCACGTTTATGACTCATTACAGACTGAGTTCTCTTAATTGTAGACTCTGTAGGCACGACTGTTTGGAAAGTATCCAAGGAAGATGCTCTCATCACTTTTAGGTTCGAACTTCCCTCTTTGTTCTCTTATCAGCCAGCACATAACACTTTGTCCCAAACACGTGAAAATATTTCAGATTTGGTTACTTTCTTCCAGATTTCATATGGAGTTTTAGTTTTCCTGGTCTAAGGTAGACACTATTTAATAGTATTGGACACGCTGTGCTGAACTTGCTTCAGCCAGAACGTTGTGGCAATGTGAGCATGTAGCATAACATCTAGCCATTTCCTGTAATGTTCGATTCTTTCTTTCCACTACTCCATTCTGTTGAGCAGTTCTAGGAGCTGAGAATTCATGTGATATGCCATGCTCGGAGCAGAAATCTGAATATAGTGAGTTTTCAAATTCCTTTCCATGATCACTCTTAATCTCTGAACTTTTATAATGACTCATTCTTTTCCTTCTGAACTCTATGCACAGAGTCTTAAAGGCTTTGAAAGCTTCTGTCTTTTTCTCTCAGAAAGTACACCATGTTGTATCGAGAGAAGTTATCTACACACACAAATATGTATTTCTTTCCCCAATGCTTTCAGTCTGTGTTGGCCCCATGAGGTCTATATGGACAAGATCTAGACATTTCTCAGTGGTGATACCTCTTTACTGCTTTGTGTGGAGTTCTGATTTGTTTCCCAATTGCACATGCGCCACAGATTTTTTCTGGATCAATTCTGATCTTAGGTACACCTTTTACAGCTTCTAGTTTTATCAGCTTATCCATATCTCTGGAAATTTATGTGGACCCAATCGCCTATGCCAGAGTTTTGATTCATCAGATTTGGATAGGTGACAAGCAGTTTCATTAGTCAACACATAACAATTGTCTAAGGACCGGTTTCCTTCCATGACAAGTTGTTTTTCTTTGTCACTAACTCGGCAGCAGTTACGATCGAAGCACACATTCCAATTTTGATCACACAACTGACTGATGCTAATTAGATTTGCTTTCAACCCACTGACTAGCAGAACTTCTTTTAATTGAGGTAAACCTGGTACATTTAGAGTACCTTTCCCAACAATTTTACCTTTTTGTCCATCTCCATATGTTACAGCTCCACTGTTGGGTTGAACAGCCATCAGACACTTTGATGTTCCAGTCATATGTCTGGAACATCCACTGTCGAAATACCATCGAGTATCAGTTGTAGATGCAGTCAGAACAATGGTGGGGTAGCAGATAACTTCTGACTTTCTGACCCAAACCTGTCTAGTGAATGGTGTAATAGTCTTATTCTGATATTTTTCCTTCCTTTGATCTCTGTAGAAAAAATAACACTCAGGTCAAGTATGACCTTTTGTGTGGCAATAGTGACAGGTGGGAGTGTAATATTTAACTTTGACCATCTTATTTTTGAGCCTCGAATAATGGGATGATGAATTGATCTGCCCAGGTCAGTACTTGTATTCTGATCGACTTCCTTCCCTTGTTTTGTACTAACTGCGACGACTGTACTTGTTCATACCTGTGATCAGTTGTATGTTTAGTCATTCCCTCTTTGATGAACTTTGGTGCATTGTTCGAAGATTCTGCTTGTTCAAATCCCAGAACCTTTTTATTATTAGGATTCCTGCCAGAGTCTAGAATCTTATCCAAGGTAGATGTAGTGTCCATCATCTGGATATTTTTTTCCTTCAAGCTCTCCAATTCTTGATTAATTTTCCCTCCTGGACCGTATCTGAGTGATGAGATCTTCTTTTAAGACCAGTTCTGCATTCAAATTCTTTAGAAGATCATCTCTTTGCTTCAGATCGTCGTTCAGATTCTTATTCACTTTCACAAGTTGTTCCCAGCTAGCAATAAGTTTCGCAAATTCTGTCTCAAGTTGAGTATGTCTCTCTTCGAAATAATCTGTTGATATGTAGCAGTGAAGAAGGCTACAAAGTTGCCTACATTATCATCTGATTGATCGTTTGAAGTTTCCTCCTCATCATCACTAAAAGTAGCCACAGACATAACCTTTTTTCTTTTAAGATATGTTGCACATTCAGCCTGTATGTGCCCGTATCCTTCACATTCCCTGCACTGTATTGTCGATTGAGGGGTTTTCCTGTGTCTGTGGAACTGTTTCTGTTCTGTCTTTGATCGCCCAGTCTGAGAATGATTGTTTTGTGAGAAAGGTGCTGTTTCAACCTTTTGATATGAGGAGTTGTTGCCTTTGTTTTGTGCCCTGGTAGGATGACCTTGACTCTTTTTGTTGAAACCTTTTAAAATTTTCTTGATGTTTTTGGTTAGAAGAGCTAAGGTTTCATCATCTATGTCGTCTGTGTCAGATTTCGATCAGCCTCAGCACAAAGGCTACCGACTTTTCCTTTCTGTTACTTCCAACATCATCATCAGCAAGAACTTCCAGTTCATATGTGTGTAAGCTTCCCATGAGTTCTCCGACAGTCTTCTTTTTCCAACCTGTGTGTTCCTGAATAGGTTACCTTCAATTCGAAATCGTTTAGAAAGATCTGAGTATTTTTTTTGACCACTCTCTCATCAGTGAACGGTTCCCAAGAACTGAGGCACGGTTCATCAAGTTCTGAACCCTACTGTGGAAGGTCGAAATGGTTTCGTCTTCAATCTTCTGAGTGGTCAATTCTGACAGAACATTTGAAGCTTTGACTGTTTGACATCAACTGGTTCCTTCAAACCTAGTTTAAGGTTTCCCATACCGTTTAGCCTCTTTCACTCCTGTAACAAAGCGTAAGCAGATTCATGCAGTGATCTACGAATCTGAGTTAATGCTTCTGTTGTT